>JAHBCN010004448.1:0-63640 GCA_019359885.1 Listronotus oregonensis
AAATTAAAGGACTATTGGCCAGTACCATACCTAATATGACCTACTCTGTTATTCCATTGTAAACGGTAATAACTCTTTAATAATTGAAAGCAAATTTACCCATTTCTTAACCATTTTTTGTTGATTAGTTGAAAAAAACAGGATATACTTAATTGTAATTGTATTAGATCACTTACATCCAGGTTTGACCCCAATTCTGTGGAAATGAATCTATAAGGGTGAGTGCTGATCTTGCAATTAGGATTTTCGTACCAGAACTTTAAACTAAGTAGTCAATAGACTAACGTAAGTACATTTTCATTTAAGGCAAATTTGTGTTTTATAACTGATTAATATTTAAACATATAAACATACTGTATAAAAGTAGGCAAACATTTTCCTATAGACTATAAATCTGATCATACAACGGCAGTTTTTTTGGTTATCTATGGCTTAATACGTACTAAATCAGATGTAAAAATTTTAACTAGACTTTAACGAACATAAAATTATTCAAATAAATTGTTAAATTAGATTTAATAATCTTAATAACCTACAATTCTAAAAACACCTGTGTAATCTCTGTACATAACAATATTTAAAATAACATAAGGAATATGTGCACGTACTTAAAAAAACTGAAGGTAATAAAATAATTTGCATGGATTTTTTCGCGCTGGATATTTACTTTGTCAACAAAAAACTTTTTAAAACATTCTTATAAAAGTATAATCGGATTTAAATTTCCTCAAGGAATCTGTTTTTAATTCACCAAATTGATAACAGCCGCAATACGGCAAAAAGGGAAAAAGATAAGATTTAACCCAATTAAACTTGAAAAGAAATTGAAAACAAAGCATAAAACCGACCACAAAGCGAATAAAACCATCGGCAAAAATAAGATTTTTCAATTTTTTAAATGCACTTTCCATTCACGATTTAATTCTGTTAACTCGTATATGCGAAGATAAAAAGCGGCTGCTTTAATTTAAAAAAGGGAAAACGATCATCGTTTTAATCTTTGCAATGCGGCGCTTTGGTGGCCATGATGGCGCTTCAATCTTATAATAAACGAGATTTAATACCTAGATATACATAATAATTACTTTTTTAAATATAAAAGTACGCCTAAAGATGCATAATGATGATAATCCGGTTTTTTAGCATTACTTTATAAATTACGTACTATGTAATGAAAAGACAACCACAAGGAATAATTCATTTAATTAACCGTTTGCAGCATAAACGGGATAACGCTACGCACAAGCGCTGGACTTGGAGCTTGATCCTTAATATTCAGAGGTGGCAGACAGGGAACTCTTTTACTAAATAACTTAGGCCCTCTTAGGCCATGATGTTTACATAAGCAAGAAATAGTAGGGATGTCGATAGATCGATAGCACTATCGATACTATCGATAGTATTGAGCTCCCAGATAGGGTATCGCTTGAAAAGACCCGTATCCATAGTTCGAGAAGTACAGTAACGGCCATTAAATCTTGGGCAATTCTCTTTCCTTATCGTAAAATAGGCTTATGCCACCTTCTACTGAATATAAATACCTGTTGAAAAACCAAATAAAGAAACAGGTGTCCGTTGTCAGTGTCTAAAAATATTTTTTAAAATGCCAAACTTAACTTTAAATCAAAAAGTATTAATTATTAATTATATTGAGCAGGTTGGCCAGAAAGGGATGTGGCTAAAGAGCTTAACATCCCAAAAAATATTATTCATTTTGTTAAAAAAATGGCAGGAAACGCACTCCTTTGAGAGAAGAGCTAGAAGTGGTCGCCCCAAACTATCGAATCAAGAACAAGACAATAGTTTAGTTAATGTTTTGATAAACCAACCATTTTAATCTGTAGTTACAGCAAAAAGCAATTTCCCAGCATCGGTTAGAACGGCACGGCGAAGAATAAGGCAAATATCTGAATTGCGCTGCCACCCGGCAGCCTTAAAACCATTTTTAACAAATGCAAATAAAGAACAGCACATTAGATTTGCTTTACAATTTTACTTGGAACCTCCGATTTTTTGGGAAAATATAATATTTACCGATAAAAAAGTGTTTTAATCATGCTACAATGGGTACTTAAGGTATACGGGCCTTAAGCAACACGATTTGATGAAAAATATACCCAAAAGGACAGAAGTAGTGGGCGATTTTCGGTAAATGTTTGGGGGTGGCTAAGTGCACAAGGACTTGGTGTATGTTATTTTATCGAAGGAAGGTTTAATGCGGAGGTATCTATATATAGATCTACTATAGAATATCATGCTTCCTTCTGTACTGGATCGAGTTCCGGACAGAAATTTTATCTTCAGCATATGTGTCCCGTTCATACGGCCCGGCAAATCGATGAATGGATGGAAGAGCAGCGTATCAGGGTTTTACCGTTGCCCGCACGTAGTCCGGATTTAAATGTTATGTTTGGGGCTTATTAGTTAAAAACATAAATAGGGAAAATTAGTTTAGGTCGCAAAATGTAAACGAACTTAAGAATAAAAGAGCGTGGAATGAGTTACAAGGAAATCCGGACTACGCCATGGTCCATTCGATGCCTGGAAGGCTAAACTCTGTCTTAGAAAAAAACGGGGCCGCAATAAAATACCAAATTTGTTTCGAAGGATATTTAAGTTTATTTGACTTTATTAAATTGTTAATAAATTTATTAATTTGTTAGTTTTTATAAAATATAAATATTTTCTTTTACCTTTTGCTTTATTTACAGTAACTATAAGTAAAACAAGGTAAAAAAGAGCGATTTAAAAAAATTGGCAGAAAACTCAAAATTTTACAAATTTTTTGCCCAAGATTTAATGGCCGTCACTGTACCTCTGTATCATACTTCTCGGACTATTGATGGGGGTCTTTCCGAGCGATACCCTATCTGGAAGCTCAATACTATCGATAGTATCGATAGTACTATCGACCAATTGACATTCCTAAGGAATGGTGGAATCCTGTAAATGTGGTGAATCGACGATGTCAAACATACACTTTTTGTATGATCTCAGGGGGAAGAAGCACAATGGTTATACCAGAATGCAACTGGAAGGCAGTTTGTCACAGAGAACATGATGGAGAGTCTAGCGTCAGAAGATGGTTGGAATCACACCGATTCACTTATTAGACGCGTGTAAAAAGTTAGAGAGAAAGTCGCGATTAGTATGAACGGCTTTTACACTAAAGTAATGCACGTGCGGATGTCGATGACGCTCTAAAGAGTAAGAAGTCAGGGGGGCTAGTTGATAAGAATCTACCACGGCCCTTGTGCCTAGCCAAAAAAAGTTTATTTTAGACAAACATGTAAGGTTAATTTAAACAACTTATTCGTTTTTCTTTTCCTATATAAGTATGCCAATTTTTTAAGTATTAATATGTTATTTAATATATCGCAAACGGCATGAAAAAAAATTAAATGGGCAGTAAAGTATAACTTATCCAATTTTTTATACAAGACTTTTTCTTTCTCAGCCAACATCATGTACCTGCCCATTTCTGATTTGTACAGATGAAAGTCGCCGTGACAGTACGGCTCCACCAGTTTAGCAACATAGCAATTGTTTGGTTTACTTTTAATAGGTGGTTTGGATGGCCTGGATACCAAAGGCTTAGGATAAACCCTCTTGAAATTTTCTCTGTTTTTGTCAAAAAAGTCTTAGTCATTTTGTACCTCCTTAATTTTCTTTAACAAAAAAATTTGCCTTCCCCTTTTATTTTCCCCACGTCGTAAAATGTCTGTGTTCATTACTCAGGTAGGAAATTTCTTATTTTTAATTTTGATCCAAAAAACATAATTAATATCCTTAAAACTCATGTAAAGCAAGGAACTTTCAAATAGTCTTGTCAAAGCGTTCCAGATGTCTATTTTTGTATTACATGTACAGGGTTTTCCCTCATACACTACTCATTTTAATTGCTCAGTAAAATTGCTAAAACTTAACAAAACTAACATTTTATTACACTTAATTACAATTCACTCTTTGGGATTTACTATAACATACGACTTATCCAAACTTTTAAAAATTACGTCTATTAAGTAAGTGCCATTAACTTCAATGCACTTATCAAGATTTTACAAGAAATGATTCATGACACGATTAAGGATATTTTCTGCACGAGTTGCAAAAACCTTTGACTTTAAATAGCCCCAAAGAAAAAAGTCTGGTACAGTTAAGTCCGGAGACCTTAAAAGCCAACTTAAATCCCCAAAAACTGAAATGAATCGGCCATTAAATACTTCTCACAGAACTCTTTTAGAGTTTTTAGCGCGGTATGTACTGCCGCTTCATCTTTTTTATTAAGTTACTTTTTAGGTTTTCACGCAAAAAAACTCGTTGTTGAACTCAATAATCCATGAGAATTAAAACTAAACATTAAATTATATGTTCAAATCTAATGATGTTTTATTAGAAAAATGTTGACCTTTTACGAA
This sequence comes from Listronotus oregonensis, assembly GCA_019359885.1. NCBI lineage: Eukaryota > Metazoa > Arthropoda > Insecta > Coleoptera > Curculionidae > Listronotus > Listronotus oregonensis. The sequence goes on from JAHBCN010004448.1 coordinate 4,419, forward strand.
AATCAATTTTTTCTAGTTTTGTGGCAGGTACCTACTGAATTAATCATATGTTGATTAAAATCTCAAAAGACATATGATTTAGAAAAGAAAGTTAACTTTAGAACAAATTATACAAATATTTCTTTCATAAAAAAGATGGCGACTAAAAATAGTAATCGACAGGTCCGAGCATTTTTTTAAATAACTTGTTTTTATTTATTAAATTTATTTCCAGTTAAAGACTCGCACTGTATATAAAATCCTAAGCTTATACATGGACATTTGTTAAATTATCTACTTAATTATTTCAAGAAACAACCATAATAAAAGTCCAGCTGTTCCTTATAACTTTTACAATCTCCAATATGTCGACCTCGTCGGACAAATCTTTTTGCGCTTTCGTAACCCCCAGCCATTCCGAAATGCCATCCTTAAATCATGAACCCCGATAATTATGGCGTCAAAGTAACAGAAGTGTCCTTCATAATTGCTCGGCTCACAATAATTTTCCGTTTTCTTGGGCTCGTTAGTCGTTACCATTCGTTACCGCAGCTTCCATTGAATTTCATGGAACTTCTTTATCCTTTTGTGCTCTCGAAATAAATGAGGATGAAAAATTGTATAGATTTTTTGATAAAAAACTGTTAAATATAGCTGTAACGTTTAAAGTTAAAAGATGACTTAGTTAAATCAGAAATACAAAAGTTAAGAAAAAACTTTTTAATTTGGGTAATCCCCCAGCAAAAATTAGATGTTTCAGCGTTTTATTATTATGCATATTCCATTTATATTTTTCTATAATAATCATTAAAATTTGTATAAAAACTCTAATTAACTTTGTTTTGACAAGCTTTCAACCTTTTTTATTTATATCATTTAAAGCTGGGCAAATTGACTGCTTGTTTTGGTTCACTGGCGTGCCCGTAGGGGAGGCATAAATAGCGCGGCCACATAATTTGCTTTTATTTTGGGACAGTCCACGTGGTTGTCTTAAATGTGGTAAGAGGTAGTGTATTAACTATGACACTTAAAGATTTAGGGATTTGGAGGACGAGAAAAAACTTTTGCAGGTAGTAGGTTCCACAGACTAGACACTCTATGGATGAAAAAAGAAAAAAGTGAGAAGTACGGAAAGTAACAGATCTGTCGCTCTTTTATTTATAAGGCTTTGCTTCCATTCCAATTAGCCAGTATAATTCCTTCTTTGTTAGCTTCCAACAAAGCAACACGTGGTGTCACCAAGGAAGTTTAAAGGTGTATGGAAGCCCAATGCTATGACCCATTCGATCAAAAAATGTCCAGCACAGTATGAAAATAACTGTCAGAGTTGGCCCCACCGATTTTGCGCAATAACGAAATTCCACGAAATAATTTAAAGTGTTGCCTACTTACACACTGATAAATCAGTGTGTAGTTAGGCAACACGTTATACTTTTATGAGAGCCGTATTAGTTTCGATTGTTTTGCTTTGTGTGATTATATTTTGTGGTTGCAGAAGTTTTTTGGATTGATAAAAACCTTCTTACTTAAGTGATTAATGTTTATTAAATTGTGACTATAATTTTGTGTTTATTGTTTGTTACTTATAATATGACAACAAAATGAGTAGATGTTGTATGGTATTGTCTTGCAAATCTAAGGGTAACATACCCGGCATTTTTTACTTTAGGTTAGTATTTTTTATATTTAAATTAGGTGCTTCTTATGAGACGTAAAGTTAGGTAACCGAATAAATAATAATATATCAATTATGAATAATAAAAAATGAAAATTTCATAGAAAATAGCAGTGAGAAAAGTAAGGCAATCTTAATTATCTTTTAGATGATTTCCACAATGTTTGTGTATTTCTGTGGATTAATAAAAAGAAATAAGGTTTACATTTAGGTACTTTTATTTCATTTAATAATTTAGTACATTCTTTTAAAGGATCAAAATTATTAATTACTGGGCAGACCAGGCAAATTTTAATATATACAGGTCCCTCTAATTGAATAAAAGAAAGTACAACTTTTGAAGCTCGACATACTGTAGACACATAATATTTAACGGTTACTATTACAATGGATACCTAGGTACCAAAAGATACTAAACATTTTTAACCACTGTTATTCTGTCTCATGAATGTTTGTTATTAGTGAAAAGTATATGCCTAAAAAGCAGTTATAAAAATTTTCACTTTTTAATGTACAACCACAATCTTAGGATTAGATTAAACTCATTTACACCATCTTGCCCTTCGTTTATCACAAAATTGGTGATAAGTACATGAAACTATCATACAATATTTGAAATTTATTTTTGAAAATTGTGTTTTTATTTATTTACAAAGCTTTTTGGTAAAAATACAAAACTCCCAAAAATATCGACCATTTAAATAGAAGGCTGTAAAGTGGCGCCATCTGTTCTTTCCATATTATATCAGATGATATAAAATCCAATATTACACAATCATTTTAAATATTCCATGGTAGTATCGTTTAATAACCAACAATTTTGTGCAAAAAATTAAAAAAAAAAAACAGTGAATGCTTGAATTTGACATTTGATGATGTCAACTTTATAGATAGTAGCGCAAACTCCGCGGGGCCAATCCCCCGATTCCCGTTGCCCTGCACGCCTGAACAATTTAGTTTTACAGTATTGGGCTTCCATACACCTTTAAACTTCCTTGGGTGCCACTCTTATGCATTTCTTTGCTGTCCAACCTAAGAGGCCCCGAACTATCCACTTTTTGTATTTTTATCTCTGTGTCCAGACGGTGAAACCTATTGCCGGCAGAAGTTTTTCACTTTTCTCCAAATCTCCTATTATTTAAGTCCCGTAACTTAAGAAACTACCTATTAAAATATTAATTAGTACTTGAACCTTAAGCCTTTGTAGACTGTTACAAGATAAAACAATTTATACTGGCTCATATCTTAAAGCAGAAGCCATTAAAAGACCTGTAAAAAATCAAATAAAACAAAAAGCAACAGATTTTCTATATCCCGTCGGGGCGCAAGAAAAGAAAGCTTTCCTGTATTAGCTAGCGAATGATTAGCACACGTTGCTAATGACTTAATTTATAGTTTTAGTTGTGGTTAGTTGTGGTTAGTTATGGTTACTTTTTGAAAAATGGGACCTCTTCGGTCCAGGTCCGGGGTATACGAGTTAATCCTATCCAGCCCTATTGACCCCTATAAACTTGCAGATCGCCTGCAACAAAAAAGAAGAAAAACTCCCCATATTTCTGGCTTATCAAATAAAATTTAACGAATAGGTAATGAATTTAATATACGCACTATCTTTAAAACACAAAACACCATTAGACTCCAAGTAACAAAAACAAAACTATACATAATAAACGAAAACACAAAAACTGTTATTTATAAGATCCTTTGTGAATGTAATACATTTTTTATAGGTGAAACTTTCAAACCATTAGCCAGAACATAGAACATATATTAGAAACACAGAATTTCCCAAATCAAAAATCTGTCAACACGCATTTGATAATAACCACATAATAAACTGGAGTGCTTCTAGCATTTTAGCAAAAGAAACTTGTTCAAAAAAACGTAAAGGAAAATGCATTTATTTTATTTAATAAAAACAGATGTGTAGCATCAATATCTGTTAATTTAAATAATACATGGTAACCTATGCTTGATGCTGAAGTAAATTCAGGAAAACTTAAAATCAATTAACACACCATACCACCCACCTATCTGGTTTTTTTGAATATTATACATACACCGGTCAAACAACCTAATGTCATTTATGACACAACGTCATAAAAAAGTAAAAAAGCTGTCAGAAAAGTTTTTAGATAAAAAAAAAAATAGTTTAATTTTTTTGTTTTAGATGCTATCTTGACAACGGTGGCCGACTTGCCACCAAAACGTAGATTAATATTTGTGATTTTTAGGTTTTTGGGGGTTTTCTTCTTTTTTGTTGCAGGCGATCTGCAAGTTCATAGGGGTCAATAGGGCTGGACAGGATCAGCTCGTATACCCCGGGACCTGGACCGAAGAGGTACTATTTTCTAAAAAGTAGTGGAGCGAGTTTCCAAATAAAACAAACTGAAACATGAATTTACTAAACTATAGAACATATTTACAATTAATTTATGGTTTAATAATAAGTAGGGACATTAGGAATATGGGAACACAAAATTCAGTGTTCATTTTTTACTACGCAAATCTTACTTCTATAAATGTCAAACAGTCGTTTTCGTTATAATATAAAAACATTTTTTAATGTACTGGACATCGCTTCCTTCTTAATGTCAGCTCTTTAAGTCTCTACTAAACCTAGGGGAAAACGCGAAAATGACACCATTTTACATTGACGTTTAAAGGAAAAAGTGCAACATTTTTATGATACGTAAAATTTGTTATTCCTTTAGGTATTTTGGACAGGGTCAGCTCGTATACCCCGGGACCTGGATCGAAGAGGTACATTTTCTAAAAAGTAGTGGGGCGAGTTTCCAAATAAAACAAACTGAAACATGAATCCACCACTAAACTATAGAACATATTTACAATTAATTTATAGTTTAATAAACAAAATTCAGTGTTCATTTTTTACTACGCAAATCTTAGTTCTATAAATGTCAAACAGTCGTTTTCGTTATAATATAAAAACATTATTAAGTACTGGACATCGCTTCCTTCTTAATGTCAGCTCTTTAATTAAATTAATAGTACAAAAAAGAAGCTAATGATTTTAAACAAAAAGCAATAAATGATCGGTCTCTTTAAGAAAAAAGCTAATTTTATATCACATTTTGTTTTAATGTTTTTCATTTTTTAAAGTATTCTTTTAAATACTTTGGAAAAAATACATGCAAGGAAAGCCACAAATATGACCAAGTCAGAAAAATTAAGAATCCTAGCATACATGCTATGGTATAACTGGTATAAGTATATAACTAATTTACCAAATATCTTTGACAGTAATTAACAATGTTTTTCACTTAAAGTACACTTGGATTTATTATTCAAAAAAATATCATCGGTAATAAATGCTGCTTAAAACAAAAAAACCGTTCATTTCATAAACCATTATTTTTTAAAGTTTTGGGCAATTTAAATATAAAAAGTTCTACCTTGCTCTTTCTTTGTTTAACCCGAACTAATTTGGAAACCTAAAGCTAAAACAAAAAGGTCATTTTCGCTGTTGCCGCAACTCGTTAAGACTAATTTTCAGGTCATGTGCTTGCACAGTGTTCGACAGAGATACGAAAAAGGTAAACAAGGGACTCAAAACGAAACATATATCTGTATCAAAGCCCTTAGTGTTCGGACCGCCATCACATACAGACGTCCTTATTATCACATATTACCTTCCGTTTGTGTTATCTCGAAACGAGTTCAAAGTTCAACCGCTCGTTAATTTATATTGCTTTTCAGAAATGACCACTCTTCAGTAATTGTATATTAAAATTTGCATCCAAAATTAATTTCATGTGATGGGCAGCTCATTCTGGATATGGACTTTTAGTCGACCTATTTAATGTTAAAAAGATGTTTGTAATACATCATAAAATAAATAATGGGAACTATGCCAGTAGCAACAGTTTTTGCTGCAAAGGTAGGTTAAATTTAAAATTTGAAAGTAGACTTTGATTTATATCGAAAATTAGCATGTAGAACTTTTCCTTATATATTATCACATATAATAATACATAGCTGTGTTATTAAAATTCTTCTTAAAATTGCTTAGAAAAATAATGCAAGATGGGTCAGGAGTTTTGGGTTTTAATTAAATAGAAATTAGGAGAAACGTTCGAATCTGTCGATTTCTGATTCTAGGAAAACAACTTTCCTATTTCTATTCCAATTCCTATAACTTCAATCTCCTAATCTTAAAAAGGGGTGAGGGGTATTGCGACAAAAATCTGAATATGTCATTAAGTACTATCTGACCCTTAAATTTCTTTTCAAAATTTTCTTCAATAACAAAGTGATAGCAATAGTAAAAGATGCACTGTATTTAAAATGTTTACTTCATAGGCAGTAAATATACTAGATACTTTTGTAATTAGTTTAATAAATGACCACCATCACTTCTATATAGTAAAATAGGTTTTGTTCTAAACGTTGCCATGCATTATACCACATTTTGGATGATATTTCATTAATTATACGATTTTGCAAACCACCCAGTAACTAGGGCTGGGTACCATAATCTAATGTTAGATTTAAAATAACCCAATGAAAAAAAGTTCAGTGGTCTCAGATCAGGTGACCTAGATGGCCATTCAATATGTTTCCTTCTTTCAATCCAGTTCTGTGGAAAATTATTATCTAACAATTGATGCTCTGGTTGTACGAAAAGAGGTGGTGCTACAACTTTTTAAAAAATGATTCATTTTCCTATTTTTACAAAAGGACTGGGTAAATGGTATTTTCTAATAAATCCAGGTAAAAATGTTGCCACTGAAATTTCCGGGTTTAAAGAAGGGCCGAATATGTAGTTTTCATAAATACCCAGATAATTATTTTTTTATGCGGGGAAAAAAAATTTCTCTTGTATTTGAGTATTGTAAATAATTTCACTGAACACTTCACAGAACTGAAGTCGGCGATCGAACATCCTCGTTGAGTTTCTGAACCAATCGTATCTTATAAGGATGGAATGTATGTTATTTTAGGATTCTCCCGATTGGTGCGTGTGGTACACTAGAGACGTCGAACAATTTCGTAGTACTAAGGGTCGAATTCAGTGCTACATGCCCTAGAACTACCACTTTTCTCGGTACGTCTTTTTTATGTAACCTTCTTTTGTCAAATTTGACAACTAGTTACAAAACGTAAACACCGGATACATTTTTTTCAGGACGACGTTCGATAAATAAAGCCGCGCACAGTCATTATTTTTAAAAAACAATTTTATTATTTCCAGGCCTTCCTTGACGAAATACACCAGTTCAATTGCACTTAAAATTAACAATTGATTTGACACGGTTGTAAAGTTCTTCAGAATTCACGATAAACTGAGATCTAGTAGATCGATGAATGCAGTTTCTTAAAAAATATAAAATAAAACAATGGCCTTTCCTGTCTGATAGGAACATTTGAGGTTATTTCTTTTTCTTTATTCTTCGAAAGTATATCGTTATCGATGGAAATTTTGACCCAAAATTTCAGGGTTAAATAGTACGCGATCAGATTTTAAAATTGAGGTATCGCAACACCCTTTGCCCCTATTTTAAATCAGAGAGTTGTGCATCTCTCCGTTAGAAGTTTACAGTTACGGGAATTAAAACAGCAAACAAGTTGTTCCACCTCAAATTAGAAATGCGCGCTTCTTCAGATTTTCATTTTAAAACTGAAAAAGCGGAATAATACACTTTTCGAAACATGCTGCATCTAAATAATTTTTGGAAAATTTATAAAAAACTTATAATGACAGGAAAAACTTAAAATGACAGAAAAAACTTTTGCATTTATTTGACAACTACAGGGTGAAAAAGTAATGAATGGTAAAAGATTTAGGTTATTTCTCTTATGTATACATAACCCCATATGAAATGTCAAAATCGAAATTTTTTATTAAATAAAAAGTAAGAAGAGAAAATAACTGGCTAAAAAAACGATAATTTTAGGGATCTGTTAATCGTATCGTCAATCATTACCTCAGCAACGACTGTATTTTATATTGTTCAATAATCTGTCAACGATTGAGTCATATTCATTGGCGAAATTGTAAAATACCATTCTTGTTCAGATTTTGAGCCGGATATTTTTTGCCTGGATTTATATACTTGCTTTCGGAGCTTCGCTCCTGTAATTTTGTAAAAACAGGTTTAATTCAATTTCCAAAATCAAGTCCTATTCAAAACCAAGAAAAAATATCCGGTTAAATCTGAGAAATTGATATAACCTATAACAATATTATACCTTAAATCCTTAATTAGTTTTCTTTGTATAAAGAAAAACGGTAGTAATTTCTCTCAGCTAATGCAATAAAATAGAACACGGCTGAATTATCATATCAATAAAAAAAAATTAAGGACCCGAAAGATGCTTAAAATAATATCTTTATTTGGTGCTAAATATGTGACGTAAATATGTTTGATTCTTTATTTTATCATCATAACTTTCTTAGGTTTTGTATTTTTACACGAAACTCATTAAATAAAGTACAACGAAATAGAATTTTTCCATTTTAAAAATAAGATCCACAGACAGTCCGCAAGATAAAAGAGCCACTATTCACTATTATTACTTTTTCTTGCAATTACTTTTCCGGAAAACTGCTGGCGTGTATTATTCGGTACGCAGCTTGTTGCAATAAAATAAATTAGGGAATTAGGACCGTTCCAGTTTTACAGCTCAGTTGTCTCTAATGCTGGCCAACTAGTTTTATTTGTGGCATGTGAAATTGTATATTTTTAAGGCTTTAAATACATTAAAAGATTAATCTTGAAACACAAAATATTTTTTTATTTAAGATAATTTTCTAAATACAAAGTATTTAATTAAACACAAATTTCAATTTAAAGCGTGTAAGCGTAAGTAAGCGGCACACACCACTAAAATGGCAAGGTAGTAGACCATAACTTGGTAAATGGCTTTGGAAGCTGCTTCATGTTTTACAGGGTGATGCATTCGAATATTAAGTTAATTTTTGCTGAAAGAGATGCAAGATTATTGAAAAGCAGTTTCAACACAAAAAGCAATGAAAAAAATACGCTGTTCAACTCGCTACAAATTTGTTCGCCCAAATTATTTTTTTGTAAAATTTTTACTGCGTAAATTTGATACTTTACTGCGTAAATTTATTTTTTTTTCTTAAAACCAAGTCTGCCCAGAATTGTAAACTTTTAAAAAAGAAATTGACGAATACATGAGTTGCAACGTTCGGACGTAAAAGTTGTTGCATAAAAACATCTGGCAACATAAATGGTATTTTTCCATAGCCATAAGCACGCTAATATTCTTTTCTAAATTTTTATAGAATAATAAAAATCTAATTAAAACCAGTAAAATTTTTAAATAATCGTGACAACACCGCTCTTCTAATTATAAATTCAAATTATTCTTGAATATTTCTCTCTACCATTCAAAAAATAGCTAAACAAAGGAAACTGCAAATAATTTCTAAATTTGACATCAAACATTCAAACTTTTTTAGTCCTATAAAATAATTTCTAACGGGTTTTGGTGAAAAATAAACAATTTTTTGCTAAAAAAAGTAAACCCTTTCAAAATTTATAACTGTTCTTCATACTTAATAAGCCATTGATAAATTTGTGAACATTCGAAGTAGATAATAAGTTTTGTTTAAGATCGCCAAACTCTTGACCAAATGATTTAGGCTATCAGTGCCTATTTTAAGGGACCGTTTACCTTATTTTGCTAATTTGCCAAGTAAACTCGTTATTAAAAATTTGTCATGAAAAAAGGAATCTTCATTGGGGATGGTATATTTGTAAATATTAATTTAAGTGTTAAGACACCCCAGTGATGTATTATATTTGTGAAGTAAAAATTTAAGTATTTTTTGTGTGAATAAAAACTTGTTTACAGTAACTCTATTCGTTGTGTCTAAATTAGTAATAGTTATTTTACAGGGCATTCAAACCTTAGTTTGCACCTATTAATTTTCAGTTCATATTTAGTCGACAGCAGAGTCTGTCGGCAACTACTTATAGTGCGAGGGCGTAACGTTTCCCCACCAAAAGTTGCCTGAGAAAGTTTTCATCTTCGATTTTTTACCTGTACTTTATTAAAATATAGGGTATTGAGAAGTTTTTAAAAAGTTTAAGCTCTTGATATTTAATAGAAAAAATATGGCACAATTTTAAAGTTTGACTGTTCGAGCGGCAGCATTTTCAGTCCTAACTTACTAACTAACATGTTTATTAATTTTTTTTAAATATTGTTTTAGTACAAAATATTATTTGTACTAATATAATACCATACTAATGTAATGTAATAAGTTTAAGTAAAATTTCCTCAAATTTTAATTTAATTTTAGCCGATAATTGGTGCTATTCTAGCAAGCAAGTATGCATGTTTTTTTTTAATAAAAATTAAAGCACAAACTAATACTACACTAAAATTTCATTTAAATTTATTCTTAAAAAGAATTTCAACATAGTGCTCAATATGTTTTCTTTTATCCAAAAATAAGATATACTGCTGAGCTACCTTATATAACTTAAAAATAAAACAAAATATCTTTTATGTCATCAAATGGTGGTTAAGTAAGTGTTATTGGTAGGTTTTTAATGCTAATTTTGCTTATAACACTGAATTCTTTATCTTAGATTTTTTTCTTGTCGCACCAATTTAATTTTGCTAATAAGAAACAAAGCAACTTAATCCGCATGTCCAAAATGCGACAATCTTTTTAATTCCGTTAAAAAAAATTAACTGGTTTTTTGCTACAAGTAATTAAAACTATTTCTTTCTCGAGCAGCCCACGTCGACAGAACTTCCTCTTTCCATTATATTTTTAATTTAAATTTCAAAGCGAAAACATTGCAGAACACGAAATTATAATAAACATAGGTTTTTTAATCAAGAAAAGTGTAAACCCCTCCGACATAGCGTTTAAAAATTTGATATTACGGACGCCGGGGGTTTCCCCAAAAAAACATCATAAAATCTCTTAAATGGACAATATGGGAAAAAAAGTTTTTAGTAAAAACATCTGAGAATTTAATTTTAAATTTTAAGTAACAAGAGCTGATGTTAAAAAAGGTAATATTTAATATTTGTTAGTCACACCACCCAAATTGTTTGTAAGACGCATAGCTCTGCGATAAGCCAAATACTTTACTGAAAAAAAAACCTTCACTATACCTATTTGTTTAAAAAAAAAAAAAAGCTATTTTAATTTTTTGGTGTCTATATTTATAAAAAATACAGTAAAAGCGGAAATGGAACATAGGACGATACTAGACGATTTTGGATGTACCAAAAAAGGGGCAGCATTGCTTATCGATCAATAATTTTCCAGCGAACAATTCAATTTTTTTATTTCTGAAATAGTATCGAACGCTCGACAGCAATATTTGGGATTTTTCGATTATTTCCCCCCAAAAAAAATTTTTTTTTAAAAATTGTTTTAATTGGATGTTTAAAGGGGGGAAGAAAAATTCAAATTTTGAATGGAATCCCCGTAAACCTGTTGGGGAATTGGGGAATTTTTTAAAATTAATTTTTTTTTTAAAACCCCCGATTTCCATTTTTTGAGTCTTAAAAATTTTTGAAATTTGTTTTTTTTTTTCAAAAAACCCCAAAAATAAGTTTGCCTTTAAAAAAAAACAAAAAAGGAAATAAAAAATTAAAAGTAGTGGCAAGTTTATTAAAAATAAAGTTTCCATTAATACAATTCCCCAAAGGGGGTTTTTTTTTGAGCAGAAGATCGGGAAAAAGAGTGAAAAAAAAATTGAAGATCCTAAAAAGAAAAAACCAATGAAATTTTCCCTGATGATCTTTTAAAAGGGGCTTTTTTTTAAAAACTGTAAGGGGAAAAGAAAAATAACAATGAAAATTTTATAAGAAACATTGTTTTTATTGTTGAATCGACTTTTTTACTTCTTTGGGCTCCCCCAAATTTTTTTTTTCTGAGGTCATAAAATAAAATTTATGGTTTTCCCGGAGAATGGGCTAATAATCTACAAAATTGCAATTAAAAAGGGGAATTTTGGATTATTACCCCAACATTCCCGCCCAAAAGTCAGAAGGCTTTTTTTTGACAATCTTGTTTTTTGTTTGGCTCAAGAAGGTGGTTTATTTGATCATCTTTGAAAACAAAAAAATTTTTTTTTTTTTTTCTATGAATGCACTTTAAAAATTTTTTTCTTAAAAATATTTTACGTTCCCCTTATTTATTTTTTAGAAAATTATTTTATTTTTTTAGGAAAAACTGTTTGGTTTTTAAACCCCAAAAAAAATTTCGGTCTCGTAAAAAACTAATTTTAAATTTTGGGTGATAAAAAAATCGGGTCAAGTCGGTTGAAACCTTTTTCTTTCCCGCTAAAGCCTATAAACACTGATCCTCTTTAAAAAAAAACGTAGTAAACAACTAAACTGGGCGAAAAAATTTTTTTCCCAATTTATCACCGCCCCCCCCACCAGTCCCCCCAAAAAAACGCCACGTGGGAAAAAACGGAAATTGAGATGCAAAACCCCAAAATTAATTGTATTTTTGGGGGTTTTCCCCAAAATTTTTGGGGCCTCCTTGTTCGCAGTACGGTGCGCTTTACTGTATTTAATACCTAAAAAAATTTTTCCTTATTTTTTTGTTTCAAAATTTTTTTTTTAAAAAAAAACTTGTTTTTAAAATTTAATAAACTACTTTTTGGGCCCCCAAATTTTTTAAAAACACATTAAAGTGGCCCTTTAGTTTTAAAAAAATTGAAACCTTTTAATTTTTTTTTTAATGTACCTGGTTTTTTTAATCTATATTTTTTAAAGCTACTGGAATCTCAAATATGATAGTGTGTACCGCATTATGTAGAATGAAAAAAAAAATGTATGCGTAACAAGGAATGAAGTAAAGATAAGTATATAACGGTATAATAAATCATATTGATTACAAGTACATGACAAGTTTGATACATTGTTGTTTCAGATTTATTAGTATTTAAAAAAGTCAATAAAAAAATCAGTTGGGTATTTTAAAAAAAAACGTTAAGGGGAGCTTGCAAAAAACATATTAAATTTCAAAAAAAAGACAATCAAAATAATGCAAGTGTTTTTAGTAATTACATTTTTTTTTAAAAAGTGTCTAACCACCTAATCGGTTATTGTGTTTATGCCCGCTAGTATACAATGGTAAAATTTTAATTTATAAGCTATTCTTATCAGTGATAACTTACCGTTTTTAAGTTTTTGTAATTAAAGGAAGACTAAAACTTATTTAACAATTTATTTATTTGATTTGTTGACCAGTGGCTATACCTCATACATCTTTGGTTTATATTATTATAGGTCGCATGTTATCTTGTATCCACCTGTTTTTAACAGTTATTAAATATATCAATTAATATTTTGTTTTTGGCTTAGTTGTGGTATGTATTTATTATATTATATGACATAAAATATGAATTTAGGTGTTTCCGTTGAAACGCAATTATCTTAAAAATGGGTAAGGTATATTCTAATTAATTTGGGCTTATCTTAAAAGTGATGAGATTTATTAAGATATAATGAGTTTATGCTTTCAGCTTAAAAATAATTCTTCTTTTAAAAGCTCGAGATTAAACATATTATCCAGACAAATTCCTAGCATCAAAAAAAATTGTTAAATAGCCATTTTGTATATTTATTGCGTAGAATTTAAAAGGATACTTAAAAAAATTATTTATAATAATAAAAAGCAGATACAACATAACATTAACATTTTCTTAATGGGGCATCTTATGTGGTTGGTTTTTTTCAAGATCATCTTATTTTGGTAAAGGATTTCGTATTCATTTTTGGTAAGAACAAAATTATTTTAATATTTACGAGAAATTTACGATTGAAATAGAAAAATAGAAAAGGGTCACAATAAATACCTGATATGCCATAACCCATTTAATACATTGCATTTTTACAACTTATGTAAAATAGTTTTATGATCTTTTTCCAGAAAATGTTTTATTTTAATCAACATGATTTGACAGAATATTGTTTTTTTATGTTCTTTCAAATAAAATTAATTTTGTTATTACTAAAAATTGATAAATATAAATGCTATGTTATATTTCTTTTTTTAATTCAAATCATTTTCTTAAGGGTTCCTTGAGATTTTACAAAAAAAAAACATACAAGATGGTTATTTCACTTTTTTAATAATATAGAAAGACACGAAAATTCTCCACCTAAAGATATTCATAAAAAGAAAACGTGCTATTAAAAGAAATTATAAAGTAATCTGAAATTATAAATATCAAAAAGGATATGTTTACATGTTGTTAATTTTACAGTTCATTTTTTAATAAAACTTTTTTTAATGAGTCTATTGGTCTATTGTGTAAATTTGGGGAAGTGGTACTGAACTTTTGCGAAAATTTTTTTCCAAGCCTCTTTCTTTACTGCTACTGATACACCATTTGTTATTTTCATTTTAATTATTTTTTTTATATTTCCTAATTATATTTAATTATTGTTTCTCTTTGCTATTAGTATAATTTGGAGCACGTTGTACAAAGGACACAATACCAAAAGTTAATTGTATAATTTACAAAATACAATAAACAGTAGCAATTATTATGCAAAGTTTATGCAAAAACTTTAAAAAATCAACAAAAATGTTAGAAAAATAAAAACAAGAACCAAGAACCACGCCACCGTACCAAAGAAACCCGCGAAAACGAAGTACAGGGTAAAGAAAAGAATGAAACGAATTTTTGTGATAGAGTAGTATGATATCCTTTACTAAGCTTATAAAGTAAAGAAAGAGGCATTTATTACATTACTAATTCGATTACAGATCAAGATTAAAAAGAATACATTAAATATCTTTTGCAAAAAAAATCCCTAAAATCCTTCGATGTTGTCAATGATTTTCACCACTTAGTTAGGGATTCTATATTTTTGCCTGGTGGAAACCATTTTTCAATTTTAGGGTTTTCTAAAATTGGGTATATCCTTACTATTCTGTACCTATTAGAAATCTGTGAAACGGGCATTAATTACTTTAGACTAGACTATTTAAATGTTTAATATCTTCTTTATGGTCGATTTATTATGAGACACCCTGTATATGCTTGGTAAAAAGTCTCACCAATCCGTTTCGTCAATATGACAAAAAGTAAACCAACATAATAAAAATGTTATAATTTACCTACTTCTTTAAAGTCGCCCTTTATCATTTTCCACATTTTCTATTATAGAAAATTAAGAAGAAAATAAATTTTCCAACAATTTTCAGATAATTTAATTTAAAGGTTATTTGTAGTACAAAGTGTTTCCAAATTCAATTTAAAAAGTTTCGAATTCGAGCAAGCAACCGTACGGTTCAAAAAGCTTTTGGACATTAAAAAGCAGACCATGTAAGCCCAGTCTGGCCAAAACTAATATCGTTTCGATTAGGGAAAAACTTTTACCACATCGTCTATTTAAAGGTTTTTGTGCTGCATTTTCTAGAAGCGCCGCGTCATTCCTAATATATAAACTTTGGCGATCGTGTTGAGTTCACGCTGACATTTTGCTTGATTAAAAAGAAGACAAGTTTGTTTTAGGTTTGTATCTGGCAAATATTTTTGCCTATAAATTTAAATAAATGTGTTCTCCACTCGTGAAAGAAAAGGAAAATGAGTAACGAAAAATATAGGTAAAATAAAACCTCATTCATACCCAAAGACTATTTATACTTTGAGTGTGCTTCCTTCTAAAAAACTTTATATAGTTATTTTCATTAGAAGTGTGTTTATAAAGGTAGTTACAGAAACAAGTGTGAAAGGTCATTTTTATCATACAAGTGTTGTAATCATGTTAAACGGACTATGAGTGTGCTTACTCCCTAAAAAACTTTTGATAGTTATTTACATTAGAAGTGTGTTTATAAACAAGATGACAACAACAAGTGTGAAAGGTCACTCTAATCAAACAAGTGTTGTAGTCATGTTTAAACACACGTGCACTGTATACGTTTTATCTACAACTGAAAAATAGAAAAATACTGTTTTCATTTTTTTTGTTTATAAGTTGCTTATTTATAACATTTTTAACTATGACCTTTGATAGGAATATTTTTTTTAATTCTAGCTGTGGAAAATTGTTACGTGCTCCAGACTATGGTTACAAATGTTGTTTGTTAGTACGTGCCACGCAATCATTATTGCCGGAGAAGTCCAGATCAAAATATGAAAAAATATAAACCTAGTTTTCGACATGGTATGATGATATAAAGGTCCAGGGCCAGCCAAACTGGTCAACAGTCCAATTTATTACAGTTAGATCGCCACTACTATCATCATCAGCAGCAGCAAGGATTTTATAGAAGAAATGTAAAAAATGTGTTTTTATTATTTATAATAATTAGTAGTAATAATTTGTATTAAAGATTAATATACTTTTATATATTTATAGTTGTTATTCATTACTACAAAAACTAGTTGTGTTTTAGATTCATAACACCACTTGTTGTGTTATGAGTGTCATAATGTACCCCAAATACTACAAAAACAGTTATGTAAAAACGCCGACTCTCTTTCAGACGCGTTTTTTCTGCCTCCTGTACCTTTATCACCTAATGCCACAGTGAAGTTTTAAATAATAAAAAAATATTTTTTTAGGTCGTTACCAATACCAATGCTAAAGGCTAGGTTTTAACGTATCGTGGGAGCCTCAGGTAGAGTAACAGTTTATTTAAACGGGACTTAAAGAATTAAGTTTAGAGCAGAAAGAAAAGACTTTTAAAGGCAGCAGGTTTCACTGTTCAGGTACTTAAGGATTGGAAAAGCGCCAAAGTGAAAAGTTCTGGACTTTCTCAGAAAGACTAAACGATGCATGACAGTGGTACTTCGAGTTGCTCTATTTGTAGCTGCTAGCAAAAATAATATAATGGCTTATTCTTTTAAGAAAAAAACGTATAAAACTTATACAAAAGAGGCAGGTTTCTTAAATTTCTTGAGTTAATAAAATAAAGAAGCTTTTGTATAAACTTGGACCACTAAAAAGGCAATCGGCTGTTTTTTTGTGTTTGGAACTCGTGAAGGAGAGTAAGAAAGTAGTTTTGGTTAGTTTTAAAATTTAAAGTATTTAAATTTCTTATTTGCAACATTTTCTTTTAATTTAAAAAAAAACATATTATAATAGCCACACTTTTATTATTAATAATTTTAAATTTTATTTCGCTTTTATTTTTTTTTATATCATAGAGACGGATAATTTAGTCGATAGAAAAGTTCGTAAAGAAAATCTTTTTATTAATACATAATATTTTGCAAAGATAAGGTACTTAAAAAATTATGAGGGTAGATTACAAACATTTAAAAGCTGCATTTCTAGCGTCAGACTAAAAAATTAGAAAAACATTTTATCAGGCTATGGTATAAATAATTAGCTAGTTTTTGGTAAACACGGTCTTAATATATATGTAAAGGGCTCTTTTTTCCCGTGTAACAAATTTTTGTCATATTCTACATTTTAATTTGAAAACTTAAAACTACTGAAAAAAATTGTTATTAATATATTTTTTCTAGTTATGAAATCGACAACTTTGACGCGTCAGACTGGAAAGTTGGAAAACAATCTTCGTTACACAATATGAAAAGTTGTTTTTGCAGTTAAAAAAAAGATAAAAAAAAATCAGCTGAATATAAATACATTTTCTATAGTTGTTTTTCTGACATATTTGAGGTGGCAGACATTTTGAATGACTCATATTTTTTGTCAGAGAATTCGATTTTCGCGTTGTTAAAATTTTTAGCTATTTTACAATAAACGAATAAAAGTATCTATAAATTCTTTGCCAATTTATTTTTAATATATAAATTTGTCACAATATAAAACATATCTGTAGTCCATTTAGAGGGTTGTCAACTTTCAAAAATACATTTTAACTTTAAAAGCCATAACTTTTAGATGGCTTTACCTATAAGAGTTAAATATATTATGTTAATTGGACTTACGAAGATAAAAACTTAATTCTTTCCAACTATAATGTATCTTTTAAATCATTTCGTTACCCGTAAAACAGACAAGTATACATTTAAAATATCTATAAAAATTGTAATATATCTGCGTATTTAGTTTAAGAAATGATTTAAAAGATACATTAAATCAACTGAACAACCTAAAATGGTAAAGTAAAATTTACAATGGAAAAAAGTAAATAACCGAATAAATTTTCAGATATTTCTATTTCAAAAGACAACAATAGATACACTTTTGATATTTTTAGAAAACCAACATACACCGATACAACCATACCAAATAATTCATCACATCCATTTTCACATAAACTTGCCGCCTACAGATCTATGATACATAGAGCATTCTCCATTCCCTTAGATTATAACAGTCTCACGAAAGAAATTAATACAATTAAACAAATTGCAAAAAACAACGGTTATAGTTCTCAACTGATTGACAGACTAGTCAATAAAAAACGTTAACAAAACACAACACATCAAATATACCCACTCATAAAAACAAAACAAGATAAAAAATACACTACATTAACATATTTTGGAACAATTTCAGATAAAATAGCCCATATATTAACAAGAAACAATATTCAAGTTGCCTTTAGACCATCATATAAACTATCCCAAATATTTTTTAATGTAAAAGAAAAAACCCCTCCGCTTAAAAAATCAGGAGTTTATAGATTAAATTGTGATGAATGTAATAGCCTATATATTGGACAAACTGGCAGAAACTTTATAACTAGATATAAGGAACATAGGTCATCATTTTTATTAAAGAAACATAATTCAAATTTTGCAAACCATTTTATAGAATCAGGACCTCTTTTCCAGATGAAAGAAAATTTAAAAAATATTACATTACGCGCCAAAAAGCAAAAAACTCAATTTTTTAGAATCGATTGAAATATTTAAGTACCATAAAAACCCTTCAATAAACTTATTAAATGACCATACCGATCTTCGGAATTCCCCACTCTATGCCGCTTTATTATAGTAATTTAAGATATAAAGTTGGGTTTGTTTAGATTGTATTTTAAAAGTTTTCGTTTGAAAATTTATACTACGAAACTGCAGTCACTGTTTTATAAATTAATTAATATAGTGATAGTAAACAAAGTAAAAACTGTGTTCTCATTTACTAGTTAAAAATGAACTATCACAAAGTAACGGACACCTCAATTCAATATTTAATTCTGTCCTATTAGTGAGATATAAAATATAATTCATTATTAAAAAAAGATTGCTTACTATTTAGGACAAACTATAAAAGTTGGTAGGATGCCCAAATCATAAGCATAATTTAGCTTAAAAATAATTTTTTAAAATTCTTAGCCATTAATAACTATAAATTTTTTGGGACCATAATTATTAATTTGATATTAAGTTTGGCGCCAGCTTCAATTGAAAATTAAAATAAAAATTATTTTTATTTATTAAGAAAAATAAGACTTCACGAAATATTTTTAAAGGAAATTTTGCTGCGTTAGAAATTAACTAAAAAGTCAATTTAGAGATTAACTTTCACATTACAAAAACCTAATCCTACCTCAAAATCATAGCTTTCAAAATTATTGTTACCCAAGTTTTGACAAAGGCACTTAAGCCTCGTTTAATCCAAAATGACGAAGATACCATAGCAAAAACGACAAGCACAATAGATAAAAAGACTTTATTAAAGCAAAACCAAGCAAGCAAGGATAAGGACTGCGGTTTCCTAAAATAAATTATTTTATGAATACTGTTACTTAAAAACAACCACTTAAAAGATGGCGATATCACAAAAATAATATGTGGTTGCTTAAACCACATATGGAACAAGCCTTATGTTTTTTGGGTCGGATGTACGAGATGGCAGGCTTATTTTGCTGAAAACCATTTGTAAAGATGTATATAAGAAGAATCGAGATATGCTCCTTATTTAAAGGCGGTAAATTTCCCCTTTCAAATGTGTCAGATTTGTGTCCTCAATTATTTTAACAAAAATATTTCATTAGATTAGACCAGTCTTTCTCAAAGTGGGCGATAACGCCCCCTTGTGGGCGCTGGAGGCCTAGAGGGAGGCGGTAAGGGACCCAGAAAAAATTGGGGGGCGCTGATTTGATTTTGGGGGGCGATGGGTGATTTGTAACGTCAGCTACTTCATATTTTAAAATTCAATGAAATTAAAACCTGTCACTACACAACATCCATTTATTAGTTGATATATTAAATATTTAATATTTTTAATGCGTTCACAACGCTATTTATATGTTAAGATATTTAGTAATAGGTATCAAACACTGAAATATATTCGTGTCTTCAAGTGTCGCAGGTGAGGTGCCCACCTCCGAAGACACGTGTTAAAAATATGTATATATTGTTGCGGTCAAGCAGAGCACTTGCCGAACGCGGGATTTTTTATGTACCTAATCTAGTAAAATTAAAGAAAAAATAAAATTAAGCTTAGAATGTTTAATTATAATTCACGTTTGGAGCAAACAAATATTGGACGATTTATTTGTGCAATCCTGTATTTTAGTCCGTCAAGGTTCATCGGTCCGTGTTTTCGGAGTGCAGGTGCCCAAATACACAGCCGCGGCTTGCGACCGTCCGGCGACTGACGTGACTAGAGGTGTGTCGTTCGTGAAGGATTCGTTCAAAAAGAACGAACGTTTTTGACCCACTTGCTGGATCGCTCTGCGATGAATAACGAACCTAGTTTTGTTTTATGTGTACTCGTATAATATTGTCGGTTCGAATCAGTTTTGGCTATATACCTATTTGGCAATTAAAAGAACTTTTTTTCTTTGTTTTAACTATTTTTTGACCAAAGACTTAATTTGGAGGTTCATTTGTAGGTTTTATTGATTATAGTTTTTAAAAGTTTTATTTCAAATATGTTTTTTAAAATAATAATTATACCAAAATAAAATACATGCAAATAATTTCTTTATTTAAGAAAACTATCACATTTTTGTTGAATTCATTACCGATCGAGTCCGACCGGCATCGGCATCATAATAAAGTGAATCGGTTGCGGTCGAATCTTTTCAAGTGAATGCATCAAATGAATTGATTCAGTAAAAAGATTCGAACATCTCACTCGCTCGCCCTCTCGCCACTCTGCCCGCTACCCCGATACTCTTAATATTGTAAAGTTGAATTATAATTGCTCAATGTTGATAATTTTAAATAAAAGATACTCTTAATATTGTAAGTTGCAATAATAGTGCTCTCTCTGGTAGGAAAAGTGTCGTTTAGAATATAAGTTTAATTAAATTCCAGGCGAGACTAATATGTTATTAAGATTTTTAAGGTGACGAAAAAGTGGGGGGGCGCTGCAAAATAACTGATTTTCAAAGTGGGCGTTAGACAAAATAAGTTTGAGAACCTCTGGATTAGACAGTTAAAAAAAAGATCATTGCCGGTATAAAACTGTATTTGGTATAATTTCACAAATTGTAAGTAAATGTGACAAGAGACACAATTGAGGCTTAAACCGAAGGTTCATTGAGTAGATAAATTACTAGTTAGCAAAACGAAACTTTGTAAGAAATACAAAATTTTTGTTAGTGCGCATAATCTTTAAATTATTAAACTGCTATCTTTTTAATTAATATTTTTCAAACTGTTTAGTGCCAAGGAGGTATCGTTGAAAAGGGAATTAGTCCAATCATTATAGCAAAAAGAAAGTCATTTTTGTAATTAAGGTTAACAGATATCTGACTGCGCCATGACCTCCGGAATGACCCGTAGATTACTAAAATCAAAAATCCAACAAATTTTTTCAGGTAATTTTTTTAAACAATAATTATTAAAAAATGGCCTTTCTTTGTTTTTTTTAAATATAACAAAAATAACTGGCTTTATCACTTTACTCATATAAGACCGTTTGTAACGAATTTAAAAACCTACAAAATGGTTTTTGAAAAATCTCGATTCGATTATTTTTCACCGAGAAAAGCCGGAAAAACGCTTAAAACAGATCTTTTTCCAAAAATTCGTATCTTCGTTAATTTTCAATATTAAGAGCTAATTTTTTGGGAAATGATAGTCAATAACATATACTTTGAGCTGCCGAAAGATGAAAATTGTCGCATTAATAGTTTTTATTCAATCGCACTATAAACAAATTAGGCCCTTATCTTAAAAGTGCCGTGAGTATTAGGCAAATGGTCCGATTTAAATTTTTAAAACGGCTTTTTAAAATTGAGAATAAATTTTATAAATTGTATATCTTAGCTTTTCATTTAAGTTTAGAGAACATTGTTAAAAATACTTGTGAACCTAACGCGTCTAGCGAAAATTCCGTCGAGCGCCCGATGCACGCAGCCCGTCTCTTGCTTCTCCTTCGCTGCTGGGTGCCCCCTTCACGTCTCGGTCGCGAATTTTCGCTTGACGCTCTAGGTTCACAAGCATTTTTAACAATGTTCTCCAAACTTATATGGAAATGTGTGATATACAATTTGTAGCTTTTAATCTTAACTTTAAAAAGCCGTTTTAAAAATTCAAATCGGACCATTTGCCTAATATTCACGGCACTTGCAAGATAAGGGCCTAATTTGTTTGTAGTGCGATTGAATAACAACTATTAATGCGACAATTTTCATCTTTTTGCAACTCAAAGTATATGTTATTGTCTATCATTTCCAAAAAAATTAGCCCTTAATATTGAAAATAAACGGAGATACGAATTTTTGAAAAAAAGTCTTTTTTAAGCGTTTCCCGGCTTTTCTTGGTGAAAAATGGCCGGATCGGGATTTTTCAATAACCATTTTGTAGGTTTTGAATTCTCTACAAACGGTCTTCCATAAGTAAAGTGATATAGCCAGTACTTTTTGTTATACAGGGTGGCCGGCCATATTTTGACCCATTTTAATCGAGAGTAACTTTGGAACAAATAAAGCTATCAAGATGCGGTTTTTGCAGATGCACTTATATTTCTTTAAAGTTTATTCTCGTACCTTCCATTAGCTCAAAAACAAAATGGCCGATTTTTCATTATAGGACAACTATGTTATTTTAAATGGAACACCCTGTATATGTTTCTATATTTTCAAAATTTAATCTTTCCCCTTTAAAAAAATGTAACACAAGCTATGGTTATCTCAAAAAACAACGTATTTATTGACCTTCGAAAAATTGACTGCATGTCGACCAACAATATTATTTAACAATTAAAATTTGCTTCATATGTTACAAAAAAAAGGATCGCCAAAGGTTTAGGTTATTCATAAAATAATAGTTACAATAAGGTTACATTACTTTTTAAAAAACTACTGTAAATGTTGAAAATGCCTTCCGCCGACTTCGACGCACTTATTTAAATTCGAAAAAAACTTATTAAAACTATTGACTAAAAATTCTTCCGGAATATTTTCTATTATGTTTCGGATATTAATTTTTAATTGCTCTAAATTATGGAGAAGTGGACTATAACACCTCTCTTTCACATATCCCAACAGAAAAAAATCTGGAACAGTCAAATCTGGTGAACGAGGTGGCCAGGAAATAGGGCCTCCTCTTCCAATCCACCGGTTTCCAAAAACGTTGGTCAGTGAATCCTTGGTAATGTTAGCATAATGTGGTGTAGCCCCATCTTGTTGAAAATAGACGAAATTCAATAGATTTTCTTCTTGCAATTGGGTATAAAAAAATTTCCAGCATATCAAAGTCCAAGAGGTTACAGTTGGTTCATGAAAAAAAAATGGCCCATAAATTTTTTGCTTTGACATACCACACCAGACTGTGACTTTTGGCGAATCTCTAACGTGTTCGTTATATTGTCGAGGATTTTCTGTTGCCCAAAACCTGCAGTTATGCTTATTTACTTTTCCATTGAGGTGAAATGTGGCTTTGTCTGACATTATTAGTCTATCCAAAAAATGTATATTGTTCCTTACTAAATTTTGAATTCTCTGGCAAAATTCCACCCTTTGTGGAAAATCAGTTTCTTTTATTTCTTGTTGCATTTGAATTTTGTATGGCTTTAATTTAAGTTCTTTTTTCATGATTTCTTGTACTGTAGTTTTAGGAATATGGACTGAACTTGAGATTTTCTTGTTGACAATGTTGGATCTTCCTGAGTTATCTCCAGAATTTGTAACGTTTTATTTAGCAAATTCTCATTGTTTACTAATTTCTTTTTACGGGCTAAAGATCCTGTACTCAGAATTTTCTGTACCAGATTTTAATTGAATTTTTTGTGGGTGGAGCTTTATTAAACATGTTTCTAAATCTTCGCTGGGTTTCTTTTACTGATTTGGTTTCGGCAAACATAATACACATTTTCCTTTTTCGCTTAACAAGAACATTTTGCGCTTCCTAATTAAAATAACTTGTTAAAAATGACCAACAATGGCTGACAATGAGGCTTGTTGCTGTTATGGAAACGAGATAACACAGGCGAGTTTTCAAAAAATCCTTTTAAAATAATATTCCTATTCGACATACAGTCAATTCTTTGGAGGTCAATAAATGCGTTATTTTTTAAGATAACCATAGCTTGTGTTACATTTTTTTAAAGGGGAAAGATTAAATTTTAAAAATATTGAAACATATACAGGGTGTTCCATTTAAAATAACAAAGTTGTCCTATATCGGAAAATCGGCCATCTTGTTTTTGAGCTAATGGAATGTCAAATAAAAATGGTAAAGATACGAGAATAAACTTCAAAGAAATATAAGTATATTTGCGAAAACCGCATCTTGATATCTTTATTTGTTCAAAAATTATTCGCGATCAAAATGGGTCAAAATATGGACGGCCACCCTGTATTAAAAAAAAAGGCCCCTTTTTTAATAATTATTGTTAAAAAAAAGGTTGGATTTTTGATTGGACTAAATTTAAAAAGATATTTATATATCAAAATCGATGTTTTAGTAATGTATAATTAAATTTTTATAACAAATAATAATTTGAATTGTTTTTTAAGTTTTAGTAATTTTTTAAAAATATTTAAGGGCCAGTTGTATAGGTTGAGGTCAATATCACGATTAATCTTTGAATTAATCTTAGGTTTTATTCTTGGATTAATCCTTAGGTTTATCCATAGTTCTGTTTGTACAGTTGTATACCTCTGGGGTTCGGTCACAAGGTTATTAAAATATTCATAACTTCTCCTAGAAGTAAAGGAGGAATTTGTTTAACATAACCTCAATAACCTGCAATTTTTATTTTTTGAAGCATGATTCCTAAGTTAGAAAATTAAAAATATGAATGTTTTTAATTTTCCTCTTGAAAAGTAGTTACTAACTGGTTGGTATTTCTTTGAATATGTACGCCAATTGGAGAAGTACATCCATGGAGGCTTTCGAAATTCTAAACCCATTTATAAACTCCTAGTATACCCAAACTTCCATGATATCCATAGGATTACAAAAAAATCGGCCTCTACTTGAATTTTCTATTATATTTATATTAACATAAATCGTCTTCCTCATGGAATAGTACATCCTCAAATATTTCGAACTCTTCCATTCTTATTTATTAACCTGAGGATTGTGAGTTACTCCATCCACGAGTTATGGATTACCCTAGGTTAACCCACAATTTGAAGTCAATCCTTTGCTACACAACCCGCTTTTTTTGAAATCCGAAGATTAACTCTCAATTTCAGGGTTATCCTAACCTATACAACTGGGCCTAAATCTTGAAAATAGCGGTATTCTTGCAACCGCAACGTTGATGGCTTTTGTACTTGTTTAATGTCTTTTTTTTAGCTTGTTTTCGACGATTTGCATATTTGTAAGGGTCAATCGCAGCAGTTTCATTTGGCGAGTACCCAAAGAACATTTTTAATACATATTTAGTGCAGCAACAGAACTTTAATTATCTAGTCTTTCAATAATCAGATTTACTTTTGGCCTCATTAACCAAACAATAAATAGTAAAAATTATATAAATATCTTTTTCTTAAAATAAAAACACGCCACGCTTTTTTAATTTCAAAAAGAAAAATAGTTGTCCTGACCTAAGTCCGGGCAGAAATATGCAGCAATATTCTAGCAGTTTGTAACTAATTAACTAAATGAAACAGTGAACAATGTGAGGGGCGGATTTTGCAATAAACTGTAAGTTTAATCTGGACAACATTAACCAATAGGTAATTGAAAGATGGAAGGTAATTCAAAAGTAGTCGTTTTTTATAAAATGTCTGTGGTTGCCCTGCCGCGTTGTTTTAAACTTGCTGCAGTTAATACATTTTCCAGTATATGATCGTTGTCAAAACTGGAAAAAAAGTAATAAATATTGGTAAACCCAATGCAGTCTAGGTCAATATTCAAGACTTTGTATGGTGTTCTAAGAATAAAAAAAAATAGTGTGTGGTCAAGTAATAGTCACAACATTTAAGGCTTTGTCAAAATAGGGTCATGTGCTGCTAAGAGCTTGCTATTATTACTATAATAACGTTTTAATGAATTGGACGCGGCCAGTAGGTCCCTTGCATTTATTTGGTTTATTAGCTAAAAATAACTCTTTTTACCTAAATATGGCTCCTCCCACATTTTTTATACGAATTTTTTAACAAAGTTACAGGCATTTAAAGTTCAAATATAAAACTTTTTGGGAAACGATATAAACGTTACAACGTTTTAACCACCCATATTCCCAAGGACTCATTGACAAAGGCCTGGGGGAGTAAGTTCCAATATTATATTTCAGTTAAAAGCGGAGTGAATAAAATATCCGTATTAGCCCAGATCCGGATATTGAAACACTTTTGATTTTCAGTCAGTGGATAAGTATAATTTTCTATTTGTTTATTTAAAAAGTAGAATCTCATAAACTCTTCATTTTCGTTTGACAACAAAAAACATATTGCATTGGGTTAAAAAGTCAATAAGGAGCCATCCATAAATTACGTCACACGAATTTCAGGATATTTTGACCCCACTTCGTACCTTTCGTAACACAACTAACCACAACTAACCCCCTTCCCTCTAGTGTAACGTAACATATTTTGAAATGTTACATATAAAAATAATCAAATTAGTAATTAATTTTTTTTAATTTTCATTAAAAATATTATTTAATGGAATTAACCCCAATTTAAATATTTTAAATAATTAACAAAATAAAAAAAACAACTTACAAATAATTATTAGGCACATAGAAAATGTTAGTAGAATTTTTTAGTTTTTCGTTTACATTTAAGTTTTGTATTTTAACAATGGATTTTCCGTTTTTGCTTTAAATTAAATAATTTGCTTGGAATAAGCTTAAAAAAAGCAAAAAAAAATAATATTGGAACACGGCAAACCAACTGTCGTCACACGACGTCTTGGTCTGACGACAAATTTAAAGAGCCAGTCGGGAATTTTAAATCGTAATTGCGCCAAAAATAATTTTTGGGGAAAAGATATTTGGAAGATGGATCTTTAATAGGCAAAAAAAGACATTTGATGTTTTTAGATTAAAATAAATAGGCCAGTTGGAGGGGTGTGCACGGGCGATTAAACCAGGTGTATGGCTCACCATCATATGGCCTTACCACAACTTATATCGCGCTAGGTTTAAATCACATTTGTCAGTGTAAAAAAATGGAACTTTTGTTTAAAAACAAAATTTAAAAATATTTTATTAAAAACGATCGAGCCTTGGTATTACAATGTAACTTTTAAGATTTTTTAGCGACTAAAACAAAACTTCCTGCATATTCCCCTAATCATTATAGCTATTTACCTCTATTACTTTATGTGCCCACCTAAAATATACCTCAAAGATTAACTTCGGTGTAACAAAAAGCTAATCTTACTTTAAAGCCTAATATCCGAAATTGTTAGTCAAGTTTTGACAAAGGTACAGGCTTCACTTAATCTTAATAACGTATAAATCAAACGAAAAACGCAAAATTTTAAACGAGGCAGATGAATGATATTGAAAGCGGTACAAAACCCTTTTGTTATTACAATGTTTGAATAATATACATGAAATGTAAGTAAAAATCTTATTTAAGAATAAAATGAATAAAAAATAGAATAGAAAAATAAGTACTTATTTTTAAAAGTTTAGTTGACACTTAGAGGCATTAATATACAGTAAAGCGCACCGTACTGCGAACATAGGAGGGTCCTGGACAATTTTGGATGTACCCAATTCTAAAATACCAATAATAATTTTGTGGCTTGCATCTCAACTTCCGTCTCGTTTTCTCACGTGGCGTATTTTTGGTTAGGACTTTTGGGGAGTGCGGTGATACATTCGGAAGAATTATCTGTCCAGTTTAGTTGTTTACTACGTTTTTATTTTCAGTAAGAGGATGCAGTGTTTATAGGCAAGTAGCAGGAGTTAGCTAGCGTCAACCGACTTCGATCTGATTTCTTATCTGTCATAAATTTAAAATTAGTTAAAAACCAAACAGTTTTTCCTAATAAAATAAAATAATTTTCTCAAATAAATAATGGAACGTTGAAGATATTTTTAAGAAAATAATTTAATGTGCATTTATAGAATAAAAAAAGAAAATCTCTTTTTCAAGTTATCAAAGATGATCAAATAAACCACCTTCTTGAGCCAAACAATAACCAAGCTTGTCATAAAAACGCCTTCTGACATTTGCTTAATGTTAAGGGTAATAATCCTAAATTGCCAATTCCCAATTTGTAATTGCAATTTTTGTAGATTATTAGCCCTATTCTCCTGGAAAACATAAATTTATGATTTTACGTGACCTCAGAGAAAAAAATCGTTGGGTGAGACCATGAAGTGAAAATGTCGATTCATCAGTAAAAACAATGTTTCTTATAAAATTTTCATTGTTATTTTTCATTTCCATTACAGTTTCAAAAAATTGCCTTTGTCTAAAATGATCATCAGGGAAAATTTCATTGGTTTTTCTTACTTTGTAGGATCGGTATCAATTTTTTTCAGCACTCTTTCCACTAAAAAAACTTTTTGGTCGCAAATAATCGACACAGTACAACTATTGCTGTCGAGCGTTCGATACTAAAGAACTATTTCAGAAATAAACGTATTGAATTGTTGGCTGGAAAATTATTGATCGATAAGCAATGCGTGCGGCGTTTTTAGGTACATCCAAAATCGTCTAGGATCGTCCTATGTTCGCAGTACTCTGCGCTTTACTGTATATTTTTTAACTTATGTTAAGCAAAAACCAGAAAGGTGTAAAAATAATTCGGTGGTTTCAAAAGAGTAACCAGTAAACATCTGTTTGATTGTCCTCCAAACATACCATAAAGGCATCCATAGACCTCGTTCTTCTTAAGCAGTTTTAATGGTGGCGATCAAAAGCGTCGATTAATATTGCCAGTTTGTGGGCGAAAATCTAACATAACACCGTCGGTAGAAATTTGTGGACGAGCTTGAAATCTTAATCGTTATTTCATATGTCTTAATTTGTGCAAAACGATTTTAATTGTCATTCTTGTAATAAATAAACACGCTTTATTTACGTTTTTTGGTAAACGACTGCAGCTTTCGGCGATTAAGACGGTTTTAAATTGAATTAGGTATAGGGAAATAAAAGTTTTAGTCGTCCGACTGAGCAGTCTTAATCTGCAATTAAAAAGGTTAATAAAAAGAACGACAGTCTGTGGGGCCGATTATGCCTTGGTTTTTTTGGTTCCTTTTATTTCAGTGTTAATATTTGAAACAGAAAAGACAATTTTTGATTTTTTATCTTTATTTCACTGAGACAACATTAACACTAAGTCTAAACTTATTTTATATTAAAATAAAGTTATTAATAGGGAATTATTTTACATATAAATTTAAACAAAAAATATTTTTTCATAAGAAATAAAAAGCATGGGTTGGTCTGCATTATTTTAATGTATTATTACTGAATGTAAAATCTGCATTTATATAAATTGAAAAATTTGAAACAAAGAGATAATTAATCTCAAAAAAAGATTGTTAAGAAATATAAAATGAATTTTTGTTAATATTCCACCGCTGTGTTCGCACGTCATTGTCCCAGTAGGATCTTTTGGAACATGCGCTGGAGTTGCTGGTTATCGGCAACTCTTATTGCTAGCGTATGGAACGGGATCCGAAGCTAAGACGAACACAAGGCTTAACTCAAGGTGTTAGCATACCGTGTTGATGAGTGAATGACATCCTGTGCCTTAAACAGGTGTCTCCAACGTGAATCTGAGATACAGGGCGACCTCTCAGAGTATCTAGCCTTACTGCGGTAATGCGGGGCTCAACCGTGGTGGACTATTACTGCCCTAGCTCCAAACAGAAAGCAGACAGAACCGCTTTTATAGAAAAAAAGTGACAAGGGTGCGCTGACCGAAACGGATAAATCCCTTTCGAGAGGTACCACCCAAGGTCACAAGCAGACAAGGGTGCGCCGACCGAAATGGGTGAATCCGTTTCGAAAGGTGCCCCTGAAGTCACAGGCGCCTGTTTCACGGGGAAGGGCTAATCCATCCCGAACAAGCAGGTGCTTAGGAAGGGATCCCTGAATCCAAACAGGGATCCCTCACATAGGAAAAGGCCGGAGATACAGCCCCAGAAGGAACATCTGGTTCCTGTAACAAGGACCTGGTAGCTACCCACGTCACTAGACCGGGAGAGGATCGCATGACGGATTTAATCGTCTGCTCGTCATACTTTCCAGGAGACAGGGACACCAGAACACATATTGTGCTCGTGTCCGATAGCGACACAAATAAGAGGAGGTGTAAGAACTCTCTCTCTCTCTCCCAATCTGAAATCGGATTCATTAAAAGTCTGATCCTATTGGGAGAAATATAAAAAGGTGTGAGCCACAATAGACCGAGCGGTAGCAGTGGAGGGCGTAAAAAGTCCACTTACTTTAAACCTACCTACCTACCTACCTAATATTTGAATTAGTAAATTACAAACCAGTACAAAAGACAGTACCTAAAATTAAAAAAAAAAATAAAATTGTGTATATAATCCCGACCTAAACCTGTCCTTATATAATTATCCAATTTTATTTAGAGTAATAAATATTTTTAAAAATGAATATACAATAAGACAAAAATAAAAATGGTAAAATCAGTAATTCCAAAATTGGCAATTACGCACCGGACTGTAACTACTAAATACAATAAATTTGTTTAATTTCAACATAACTAGGCAATGTAAATATAAAAAGTTAATAACAATTTTAATTTGCATATAATGCATATTTCAGCTTTTTTTCATATTTCCATTATTTGTACAAATTTGAGCATAAGTTTGCTGGTCTTCCCCGATATTTTTTTAAATTAGCATTTAAGGCTTGATGTCGTCGGACTCAATAATAAATGCATATACAAGGTAAAAAAAAGGCGTTGGATTTGTTAATCTTTTGATGCAATAAAAAAGTAATATCGGAACCTACTGATTCTAACACAGTTTGGACATAAACTTTGGTTCTAATTGTATAACCTTGCCAGAATGTAACGAAAAATTGACATTTATAGAAATGTTAAAAAAATTATTAAAGGCAATTGGGGATTTGTATCTAATATTATTTTAAACTTAAAAACTCGGGGCAAAAATAGAAATCTTTGTTTTTAAAAATTTCTAAACGAAATTGTCAGAAATTTAGGGGTTTTAATTTTACGATATATTAATAAGACTCTTAGAAGCGAAGTAGTTGCAAAATTTGACTTTAGATCGTAAATAATTTCTTCATCACTTCAGTTGACGTAAAAGGTCATTTTCATTTAACAAGCATAGGTATACCGAAATAAGCCAGAAATTTTTGTATAAAATTTTTTTATGTAATGCATTTATTACATATTTGCGTTATTCGCATAAGCATATTTTTAGAAAAAGACTGCATAGATATGCGCATATTTCTTATGCTTTTCTTTGGATATATTCTGAAGTCTAGTAGTTAACTAGCAATTTAATAACAATTTGTCATAAAATTTTTGTTAAATTACTAGATATTTTTTTTAAAAGCGAACATAAAACATAAAAAGAAATGCAAACATAAAATATGCGCTTATATTACATTAATTTATTAAAAGCTGGTATAAAATAACAAGCGCAATTTAAAACTTCGTTTCTCTGGGGATATTAATAAATTATTTTTAATATTTAAACATATTAAAATATGCTATATTTATGCTGCTTTTCACATTTGTTAATTTGGATAATTAAAATTGAACGTACGTGAACTCTATGACACTTACGAATTATAAATTGTTTATTGCTAAAATGTGGGTCAAATTAAATTTGGCGGATTTTTATTGTATGTCTAAGGATATCTGTTAATTATTTTTTGTCTTTATTTGTTTTTTTATAGAAGTTTTAAAACTATAACACCACTATCCGGTAGCGTATGCTTAGAGGGCAAGGGAATTCCATGTTCCTCGCTTTAAAAAAAATCTTGTAAAATAATTAAATTTTTTAATTATAATATTTGCATAACGCAAAATAAGTAAACAATATTTAAATATATCAGGCCAACCTAATGATATGTTTAGCCAGTAAAGTGCGTTGAAAATTTAGGGATATATTGGCTTTTAGTAAACTTCTTGAATTTATAAAATAAAATTTTTCAGGCGTATAGTACTAGACTATAAAAGTGTTACAGTTAAGTAGTACAAATTTAAATGCACTCATACATTTATCATAAACAATTTCTTTAAAGTAATTGTTAAGCTAGGAACCATACTTCTTGTGCAAAAGTTAATATTTCCAATTAGTGTCTACACCACTTAGGGTCGGTTGTTGTGCCAATCTGTGGTTCAAAACAAGGTTTAAACCTAAGTTTATGATACCCAGCAGCTACTAGTTCATAAAATATGTCTGCTTTATTTGTGTTATTTATAATTAAGAAGAATTTATATATGATCATTTTTAAATTTTCCAAAGAATTTAGTCAAAATCAGTTGTGTATTTTTTAATGTACATTTCAATAAATTGTTTCTTTTATGATATATTTACCATGTTCCATGTATTTATACGATATTTATGAAGTCACCCTCTCTAACTTTGTTAACTTCAAGGTGTTGCCTAAATATATTGGGCATAATTATCTTTATTTTCTTTATTGCAATATTTAGCCTTATAAGGAAACATTTAAAAAAAATGTAAAAACAAACTAATTTAAAATAATAATGTTGGAAAAAAACGTGTTTTTTGCAGAATTAAATTTTGGTCCTTAAAGATAAAAAAACATATGCCCTAATTGGCTATTTTTAATATCAGCGTCGGTTATATAACAATAAGCCAGCAAGCGCATGTCGCCAATGAAAGCAACGGTATTTTTTCCTAAAAGTATTTAATAATAAATTAAAATTTAAGCGTTTTCTCGTGTAGATATATGGATTCATATTAAAAACAGGATAATATCGATGACATTTAGTGACATTACCTATAACAAAACGTGAGTTTAAACTCAGAGTGTAGTTTACTTAGAACTAAGTCTACCTAAGACTTTATCAACATTTAAGGGTTAAATCTTGATCTTTAAAATAAACTTAAGTTAGCAGATAAGCACTGGTTATTCGTAAAATTATTCCATGGTTTATACTGACACCTTGGTTAAAACTACAAATTGGCACTACATAGTACGGATCTTAAGGTTTACCATTATTAACTTAAAAATCTTACAAGTAATCTAAAGCAGAATTGTAATTTTATAGCTTAACTAGAACCTATTTTAATTTTTATCTCAGTTTTACAATAAATGAGTATTATATTCCTAAAAATTATGTTGTTGTTTATCATGCGTTTATGCCAAACGTATTTTGACTCAACGTATGGAAACAAACAATTCTTTTATTTAAAACAACAAAGCTTTATAAACATAATTTTATTATTTTTATACATACCCATAAATGTCCTACCTATAGGTTGTATTTGCAAAAGTCTAGAATGTCGTAGAAGCTTACCTGAAAAGAAATATGTTTTGTTATATTTAACATATTAAATTGTAACTTAAAAAAAGATTATATACAGGGTGAGCTTTTTAAAGTTTTACAATGCGATGTGTCTAAAACGACTTTAAATATTTTTTTCTACAAACGTCAGTAAAAGTTTGATTTTTAATGCATGCTGTCAGTGTCTAATATGACATTTTATGACACTGGTGTTAAAAGTAATTACTTTTAGCACTTGTGTTAAAAGTGATTCACTTTTGACACAGATAAGAAATTACAAAAAAGTAATACTTAGATCAAAATAATCCGATCGATGTTAATTCGTATGGTTGCTTTGACTTTACAATAATTCAAAAGTAGCTTTATTAGCAGCTTTTTCAATTTCCACCGAGAGAAATTTATTTTCTTGATTACTTTTCATTGAACAAGAATTCGCTATTATTTGACATAACTTGTCAACAAAGACAAATTAAGAAATTCGATTTTTTTACCTAGCAACTTATTTTATAGATAAATTGAATAAAAGTACATTTTAAAAATAATATTAATGTCGACGATAAAATATCATTAATTTGGACTTTTAATGGTGTTTGTAAAAAAAATAGAGTATCGATTTTGTTTAAAGGTATGGAACACTCTACCTTCGGCGTCGTGTTCCAAACTTTCGTCCTCACAAAATAAAATGTCACTTTTAGCACTTATACATAAATAACTTTAATAAAATTTTGGTAACAATGTTAGTACAGCGAGGAACATTTTTTACGTTATTTTTGACATTTCTTGATTTGCCCGATTTGAGGGCTGTGTTTGAGCTAATGTGTTGCTTTTTTTTAAATACAAATTGGGTTTGTGTGCAAAAAAATAAAACTGCTCTGCTGCTTACAAAATTTTGACTAATTAAATTAGTATATGAAAAAAAACTTAAAACTAAATTTTAAGATATTTATCGTCTATTACGCCTAAAAAGTTGTTTAAAAACCCCGCCTTTAACATCCCAACACTGTCTTGCAATTCCTTGAAATGAATTTCATACCCGCTCTAACATTATAGGTGTCACTAATAGGCAAGAAAAAAATAGATCTCTTATGTTTTCTAAATTTGTAGATGCAGTAGCTATTACTTCATAAAGCAGCACAAAAAAATTAACGTCAAATTGTTGACCAGTCCACTTGTGGTGGGTTCCTTCCTGCTAAAATTATATGTCGAAGTTCAAACGTTTTTTTTAATTAAAAATAGGATTAATAATAGACACAAACGCACAGATGGATAACAGGTAAATATATATCTAGACAACGAAAATGTTAAAAAAACAGCAATTTCAATTCTCCTTGTGTACCATAAATGATATAGTTTCTATCTTTAAATACTGTAAATGTCCACTCTGCGCTGACTTAAAAATGTTTTGTACTGTGAAATCTTTAGAGGATTGTATTAAAATTCAACAAGACTTAATGAATCTAGTAAAATGGTGTGACTCTAGTCTTTTACAACTGAATGTCGATAAATGTAAAGTTCTGCGTTTTTATAAATGTAAAAGTCCTGTAATAAATGAATACTCAATTAAAAATGTAATCGTAGAATCTGTTAATAATTTTAATGATTTAGGAGTAAATTTTAGCCATGACTTAAGTTTTAGTAAGCATATTGATGGCATTTCTTTAAAAGCTTCAAGAATTTTTAAGACAAGTCTGTTCAAACATCTATGATATTACAGCCATTAAGTCTGTGTACAACTGTATTGTTCGTAGCATTTTGGAATATAATAGCCTTGTATGGTGTCCTTGTTATCAATACCAAATCGAACAATTAGAGAGAGTTCAAAATAGGTTTAGAAAGTTTTTATGGTACAAATTGAGATTCCCATATAAAAATGTGCCCTATTCTGTACGGATTCAATTGACTGGTCTTGAAAGTCTTAAAAAATGTAAAGAAAGTGCAGAAGATGTATTTTTATATAAAATACATAATAAATTCTAGTGAGTTACTGGGCTTAATATGTTTTTGGATACCTCAGAGAACCACTAGGTCAGCTCAGACTTTTTACAATGGGTATCAAGGAACAAATTATGGACATCAATCGTTTGTAAACCGAATGATAAAAAGCTACGATAAAAACTTTCAGGCTATTGATTTGTTTACATGTGGTTTAGAGACATTTAGGACTGGAGTTAGAAATAGCTAGTATGGCAGTTGTGTATTTTTCGTTCAGTTATACTATGCTAACATTGGTCTAAACTAATATTTTCATTTTTGTACTATTTGAAGTTTGTTACTCTGTAAGTATGTATTTATAAAATAAATAAATAAATAAATAGTATGCATCATACAAGCACATTAGAATCACATAGTAATAATGATTCGTACACAGAGTATGCAACCGTAAGCAAAATTTACCTTGTAATAGACAATAACGACTAAGCATTTGCCTTTAATTAAAATAATCCAGTTTAATTAAGATAAAATTTAAAGCTTTCCTGGTTCATTTCAAAAGCATATTCCCACCTAAGCTGGTTTATTTCTGAGGGCAGATGGTCAAACGCCCTAAACGCTACTATTTTTGCTTTTAATAAACCTAATTGAATTTTCTGACGTTCCTGATGCTGCAAATGCATTTTCGCTGTAATTGTCACTTTGCTTATTGCAGTTTGCTTTTGTTTAGTCTGAGTGTGTTTTTAGAATATAGTCTAATTACGAAAGAATTACCCAAATTAATGACGGGATGGCTTTTAATTTTGGTTAAATTGTTATAATAGAATCAGTGAAGTGTGTAACGGGGTGTAAGATTTAATAGCATGCAGGGTTTCCTTACAACAATATTTTACTTATTTAAGTAATCATTGAAAACTGTATTATAAAGTCAATTAGTAAAATGTTAAAAGAAAAGTATAAAAAACAAACAATAAATATTTAAGAATTGCTGAATAATCATTTGTTTGAATAAAACTGGAAATCTGCAGACCATGGCAGTGGCTATATCTTAGCTATTGCGTTTTTTGTCTAATTAACCTTAAATAAATTTTTATACGCTCTTGACTGTGTAGATAAATTGTCTTTATTATTTCCACTTTGCTTATTGTAGCTGCCTTTGTTAAGTTTATACGCGTTTTCAAAATATAATTATATAATAAAAGAATTATTTGAGATGACATTTAATTTTATTTACACTGTTAACACAGCAAAAGGGGCTTGGCTTATTTGAAGTCGTATTTAATTACTGAAATTTAGTAAATAAAAATTGGATTATAACAACAACAATAAATAAAATCTAAAAAACAGTATTTAACGGAGGTGTGTGCATGCGGACAACCACAAACCCAATGTTTTGATTTGACGTTTATCTGTGTGCCACCGCATAACTTTTTTTCTGGGATATCAAAGTTACACATTTAAAGTAAAATTAGACTAAAAGCTGTGCAAGTTAATTTTAGAAACATATCCAAAAGGTTTACCTCTAGTACAGTTGGTTAAACGACCTAAACTCCTTTTCTATTTTTGTTCTTATTAGATCTCATTACATTTTATAAATTATTGATGCTGCAAATGTATTTTATCTTTAATTTTCACTTTGCTTATTGCAGCTTGCTTAGTCTACGAGTATTTCTAAAATATAGTTAAATTATAAAAGAATTACCAAATTCCTAAATTTGATTGACAATTTTCAAATATAGGAACCAAATAAGAAATCCTAAAAATCTCCAATAGGCCATGTAATATTTGAATTTTTTTGTGCGCATACCCCAACTTCCGCTATGTTTTTTGGGCATCTTATTTACAAATGTATGAGCAGTGCATATGTTTATAAAGAAATTAGCAATAAAACAAGTAATAATAATACATTTTTTATAAACAATTCAATTTAAATTATTGTGCATACGTAATAAAATAATAATACAAATATTTTAATTAAAAAAAAGGCTAAAAAACGTTGTTGTTATGGAGTATGCGTAGTTTTCCAAAGCCTTGTTTTAAATATCGCCGAAAACTGATTAAAATAAGTAAGCAAAGGCACTTAAAAATTTGTCCCAAATGTGCTAAATGCGATTTGTGGGTAAAGCGGTGTGGACGAGGTACTGGTCGATTCCAAGAAATTAATAATGTTTATATAGACGCATATATTTGTTAACTTTATTTTAAAGGAGAATTTGGTCCAATAATCACATATCTAGACCCCATCAGTTGTGTAAAAAAGAAAACAAGTGATAAGATAATACATTAAATTAATTATAAATTAATAGCTGGACAAATAATTAATTTTATCGTAGGTTTAAGTCACCAGATCCTTGCTAAAAACATAGAAATAAGAATTTTTTTTTGTAATTACTTTTACTTATTACCATAAAAAGTAAAATAAAGTTTTACTTGGCATCTAAATTATTATTGTCCCAACCTCTCAACTAGCTCGGCATTATTTAATCCTTGAGGACGACCATGGCACTTCAACCATCGTTGTAACTAATCACAATTGCGGGCTTCTACGGTAGGATCCACTAATAAAGCACCATTAATTAAGTTTTTATTTAAGTTTATTGGTTTTAAAGGTAATAATGCATGCTGCCCAGACATATTTATTAAAAGTTCCCGAACCATTCATATTGCCGCCTTTTTTAACATGGCGGACGCGCATGCGCGAAGCATGCCCTTAAAAGGCTTATTAAAAATAAACCATTTACAATACTTAACTGTGGGTTAGGACAGTAAAAAAGAATTAAAAATGCTTACATTCAATTGCCAAAATATGCCACTTTTAGAAAAGATTACACTGATATGGACATATGTTTGCATTATTTCTGTTGATGATGTCTTGCTACAATTTGCTATAAATTTGGGTACATAAATTTACAAACAAAGAAAGTAATTTTTAAGAAAAACAATACATTTTTGAATTTAATATAAAAATAGGACTTTTTTAGGGACGAAAATTAATTTTGATTATTAAAAATATTTCCTAATGTAAATGTAGCAAATCAGGAATTTTGTTTTCAGAAATATATCAGGGTTCAGGTAAATTAAATAAAAAACTTTGCACGTTTTTTTAAAACCACGAAAGCACGTTCGCAACTTAAAGTGTTTATCTTTGGGGGCAGTTGGCCAGACGGCAATTTCATTGTAGTTTTTATTAAACCTAATTGAATTTTATGATATTCTTGACGCCACAAATGCATTTACCTTGTAGTTTGCATTTTGCTAATTGCAGTTTCCTTTTGTTTAGTTTGCGTGTGTTTTAGAATTAAAGCCGAATTACAAAAGAATTACCCAAATCATTGACGGGCTGGTTTTTTATTGTTGCTAAACTTTTTAACGGCAGTAGTGGAGTGTGTAATGGGTAGTAAAATTTATTAACCTGCAGGCTATGTTCACAGCAGTGTTTTAAGTGTTGCAATGCTATAAATAAAATCAGGCTATATTAGACTTAATTAGTGTAAAATTAAAACAAAAACTTTGGAATAAAGTAAAATAAAATACTGGTAGGTAATTTAAATAAAAATGGTTTTTTGACCAAAAAAAAAATGCATTGCGAATAAGTTGCCTAAAAATTGATACTTTTGTATAATGTCTATTCCTATTTTTTTTAATTTTACATGACAGTACAAATATATCGTCATTTTTTAAAAATTTTATAAATAAAGCCTTTAAATTTTTTTTTCTACAAATGTGTTAAAAATTCAATCTTACACTATCTAGATGCCTTAAAAATGTTACTTTAAAGCACTAGTGCAATAAAGTAACATTTTTAAGCACTGGTGTTAAAAGAAAAATGTTAAATTTTGAAAGGTAACGTCAACGTTTATTTATTTACTAACATTTATATTAATTGTACAATTCAAACAACTTGAAAACAAAATTCTTTTACAGTTCTAGCATTCTCCGTAGTTGAGGTGGATTCAACAGAAAAAACCGCATTCTCAGTCGACGTTGAAGCACGATTTGCTGCTCTTGTTTTCACTGTAACTAGTTTTCTGGCAATAAAGTTCTTATTCTCCAAGAACTTTTCGATGTATCCCTCAGCAACGGTAGATGATTTCCACCCCCCATGTCTCTTAATTGTCGTCAAATTTGCTCCAGCATCGGCAAGAAACTCGCTGAAGAACGGCAAAAACAATGCCCCGTATAGAGGTTCGGATTTGGTAGCTGCAGAAATCTTGCTCCCGCAGCGGGGATTTTTCCAAGAGAGTTAATTCTGACAGGATTTCTGGTACATTTGCCCTTCGCGTATTTTAGGAAAAGTCTCCGATGTCCTCATTTGCTGGACAAAGAGCCATATACTTTCGATAATAATCCAAATAAATTTTTTTAACGATAGTGAAATTTCGTCGAACCTTGGTTTTAGTATCATATTTTAGTATCTAAAATTTTTCTTTTTTTTTTAATTTGTCATAGCCTCAACCATAATTTTTTAGTCAACCAATTTGCCTTACAGATTTTTACGTACTATATTTGATAAAAATAGATTTTATCGGGTTGGCAGATAAGTGAAGGTCGCCTCCAATTCGGATCTCGTACTACAGATTTTTAAATTATTAAAGCAAACTTTGTTAACAATTACAAAATAATTTATTTATTTTATAGTTCAAATAATTACTCCGTTACTACATACGCAAATATTCCACTGTTTAATTTATGTAGCAATATTTACCTAATTACGGTTTGCATGCCTTGTACGTGCCTTTTAATTAGAGTCATGATCCATAAAACGGAAAAAATATTTAAATAGTTTCATTACATTACAGCTAGATAATGGAAGCTGCAGCGAGCAAACTCTGCAACTAATGAAACTCACAGTCCGTTAGATACACTATTGCAGTCATAACATTTTAACTGAAATTAAAAGCTATTTTGCGAAGGTCTTTAGAAATTAGACTAAATAGGATATCCAGAAAAATCCTGACGATAAGTTAGGGTACATTTACTTACAGGGTGTTTATGATATAATTTATTTCCTTTTTCCTATCTTTTGCAGCTTTTATATATATATATATATATATATATATATATATATATATATATATATATATATAATATATATATATATATATATAATATATATATATATTTATATTTTATATATATATATATATATATATAATATATATATATATATATTATAAATATATATATATATATATATATATATATAAACTATTATTATGTTGGAATATTAAACAAGTGTCGAAAGTGATATATTTTGCACGAATGAAAAAATCACTTTTGACACGAACCATGTAAATTAACAAAAAGATTTTCAAAAAAATTTATTATATTATTAATTTTAATAATAACCTTTTAATAGAAAACTATTAACAGTGTTGTTAACACGTGTAACAATAGTAAAGAAGAACACATCATATGCCGACACACTATGTTGTGATAAAACGGTGATGCTGACATTTCGATGTTTTTGGACATGTGAAGATAAAGGTTTTTAGTATCAGGCCAGCTTTTTCTAATCTATTTTCTAATGGTAGACCTTATGAAGAAATGGATTGGTTGGATAAAGAAAAGGAAATGATAGCCATTACTGCGGCATTGTTCGCGTTACAGACCGAATCGAGAGGGTATTGGGTTCATCCAATAAACCAACGTAGGCGCGAGTTTGGTGAATTTCATGTTCTGTGGCCCAAAATCTCCATTGACGATGAAAGGTGTAAACGTACATAAGGATGACTTTTGTACTTCTTCAATTAATTTTTCTTCCATAATTGCAAGTAAGCGGCGAACTAAATACGAGCTGATGCAATAACACTCTGACGAAAATCTGGCCACTCCGGATATTGAAAACACACGTTATGACGTGTTTAAGCGTGTTTGGTCTTTAACAACACATCATAACAATATGTACGGCTCTATTTAAAATAACGTGATAGATATTTCTATAACACGTGTTAACACGTGTTAACACGGCACGTGTTAATAATGTGTCCGTACCTTTAGGCTTACTTAAAATTATTTTTAAAATTTAATTTTACCTACCATACAGAATTGCACGCACTATTATTTCTTTAATTGAGTTTTTTATGGTAAAATTACGTAAAAACACCTAATCACTGGACAAAAACATTAAATAAATGAATATGTTTTTAAATATTAATAATAAATATGTTATATGATTATAACCTCACAGTGTTCTTAATTACATATAACCATTAGGATGCAAATAGCATAGGAAAATTGTCTAGGGACTAATTTAATTTCCTTAAAAGATATTCAAAATCCGGAGCTTAGATGGTCATTGTCTAGAGTAAAATTTATTCATTTTGTACCCAATTGATCAATTCGCATTTACGCAACTTATTTTCTATTTATTTATTTTTTTATATAAAAAGTAAATCCCGAAAAAAACTGTTAGGCAGAAGACTTATATTGCTCCAGTGTTATATATGATGATCGTGATTTGGGATAAGAGTGTAGAGTAAGGCATTGTCAAAATTTTTAAATGATTTTTTATTTTATGCTAACCTCACACTTTTCTATCTTATAAATATTAAATTTTGATAAAATTATATTGTTTCTAACTATGTTTTTCTATGCTTTTATATTTAGACTTATTTACAAATGCAATTAATGAGGAGACTTATAACAAAATAACTTTAAGTTAGAAATCAGTTTTTTTTTGGTTCTTATAACAATATATACTGTAAATTTGGTACCTAACATCTGTAGAAACTGAAATGGGTAACTTGCTCTGTACACATGGCATCTTTTAATAAAACTGTTTTATATTTACAGCAGTTAACGCAATAACGAGAGCAATAAAGTCTGTAATATAGTTATAAAAACCCCTTCAAAATATCCATTTTATACAAATAAGTATAAGCATGCTTTGCCCTAAAGTACATTATAGGTGAAACAAAGCAAATATGTTAATAGTTTTATTACATTACTGCTGGTAATAGAAAGTTATCGAGCAAACAAACTTTTCCACTAATTAAATTTACAGTTCGTTAAAATAATGTTATGACTTTCTATTGCAGTAATAATAGTTAACTCGGAATTAAATGCTAATGCATGAAATATTTTAAATATATCCTTTGTAATAAAGCTATAAAGGGTAATTTAAAACTTATCTCTAAAATTTAAGAAAAAAATACTAATAAAAAAGCAAGATAAAACCCAAAAGATGTTTAAATCATAATTAAACTTTGGACTACTGTTATTTAACAGGTGTCGTCGCATAAGTTATTGTTCTGACAAATAAAAGCAAATCAATTAATTTTTGGGCACGATAAATAAAATTTAATTTTTATTTATTGCCAAATGCAGTTCTTACACAGTTTAAGCTCGTATAAAAGCAATAAATAAAAGTTACACGAGCTTAAGTCACATAATATCCTCTAACTTAAAGTTGATGTAACCATGCCTTATTTTACGACTTGTAATACGAATAAAAGTAAATTAACAAAAAAACTTTTAATACAACAAAACTTAGTAAGACAAATAAACAAGACAACAAACACCATATGAGATAGGTAAATATCGACCTTTTTTGCCCATCATATTCGTGATTCGAAATTTAAAGTTTCAATTTAAACTTTTTATTTGTATTTAGAAGTTTAAGTCTCAATATTTACATCTACAATTAATTGGTAAAAAATGGTTTTGTTTACCACAACTTTTATTTTTTAAATAGTTCATACGTGTCGCTTATTATACTTTGAATATTTCTTTGGTTTTTGTTTTTTTTTTTTGATATGGATATTAAGAAAATATTAAGATATTGCGAATTTACCGATGGGTGAAAAAAAGGCTAATTTTTACCCATCGCAACTTTGAGGCAGATTTTATGTTCTGTAACCTGCAACCTGCAACTTATGTTAATCGTTGAACATTTTGATTTAAAGTTTTCAAATACAGTCAGTTATTTGTTTCTTTGTCTTGGCATAGTCCACAAAGCTTAAAGCCTAGGTATAAAGGTACCATGGCAGTTTTATGTAAAGTAAGAAGTAGTTTTATAAAGCAGGACTTTTAGAGGTTTGAACTGGTTGTCTGCAGCAGCTTCTACAGTCTAGCTATTGAACGCGTTCTGGACCTTTCGCAATTGCCAGAATGCGTCTAGATCTTAAAATCAGTCCAAAAACAGATTTTAGTGCGAGTTTCAAAATAAAAAGGCCGCTTTGCTTAAACCAGAACTAACATGACCGACTGATCCTTAGACTTATGAAATTTATTTATAAAATTTTAAATATTTAAATAAATAAATTTTTATTTTAATATATAATTTATTTTAATATAATTATATAATAATATAAAATTTTTAAATTTTAAATATAAAAATTTAAAATTAAAATAGTATTGGTTAATAATTTTTATGTTGAAAAATTTGGTTTATAATACAATATATATATATATATAATATATATAATATATATATATATATATATATATATATATATATATATATCGAAAGCCCGAAACGGTCAATGGACGGAAAAAGTGGCCAAACCCCGCTCTGGTCGACAGCATTTTGCCAATGTCCGAAATGTCGCTTTTCGGCCGTTTAAGGTAGACCAGAACGCCTTTTTCAAAATAAAAAGCCGCTTTGCTAACCAGAACTAAACACGACCGACTAGGACTTGGGGCTTTTAAATTTGTCTAAATTATCCCTACATAGAAGTTATTAACAAATTTTTTATAATTTTTGATAGGAT
This sequence comes from Listronotus oregonensis, assembly GCA_019359885.1. Lineage (NCBI taxonomy): Eukaryota > Metazoa > Arthropoda > Insecta > Coleoptera > Curculionidae > Listronotus > Listronotus oregonensis. The sequence goes on from JAHBCN010004448.1 coordinate 48,428, forward strand.
AGAAGTTATAAATTTTTTAAAAAGTATAATTATATATTCCCGGGTTTTTTTAATACGTTGTAAAAATTTAGTTTAAAACTTCCACAAATAATCAAGACAAATTCAAAAGCCCTAAGTTCTAGTCGGTCATGGTTAGTTCTGGTAAGCAAAGCGGCTTTTTATTTTGAAACTCGCACAAAATCTGTTTTTGGACTGATTGTTTGTATGCTAGACGCATTCTGGCAATTGCAAAAGTCCAGAACGCGTTCTTATATAGCTAGACTGTAGAAGCTGCTGCAGACAACCAGTTCAAACCTCTAAAAGTCCTGCTTTATAAAACTACTTCTTACTTTACATAAAACTGCCATGGTACCTTTATACCTAGGCTTTAAGCTTTGTGGACTATGCCAAGACAAAAGAAACAAATAACTGACTGTATTTGAAAACTTTAAATCAAAATGTTCAACGATTAACATAAGTTGCAGGTTACAGAACATAAAATCTGCCTCAAAGTTGCGATGGGTAAAAATTAGCCTTTTTTCACCCATCGGTAAATTCGCAATATCTTAATATTTTTTACTCCATCAGGTAGAAAAAACAAAAACCAAAGAAATATTCAAAGTATAATAAGCGACACGTATGAACTATTTAAAAAATAAAAAGTTATGGTAAACAAAACCATTTTTTACCAATTAATTGTAGATGTAAATATTGAGACTTAAACTTCTAAATACAAATAAAAAGTTTAAACTGAAACTTTAAATTTCGAATCACGAATATGATGGGCAAAAAAGGTCGATATTTACCTATCTCATATGGTGTTTGTTGTCTTGTTTATTTGTCTTACTAAGTTTTGTTGAATTTAAAGTTTTTTTGTTAATTTACTTTTATTCGTATTACAAGTCGTAAAATAAGGCATGGTTACATCAACTTTAAGTTAGAGGATATTATGTGACTTAAGCTCGTGTAACTTTTATTTATTGCTTTTATACGAGCTTAAAGTGTGTAAGAACAGCATTTGGCAATAAATAAAAATTAAATTTTATTTATCGTGCCCAAAAATTAATTGATTTGCTTTTATTTGTCAGAACAATAACTTATGCCACGCCACCTGTTAAATAACAGTAGTCCAAAGTTTAATTATGATTTAAACATCTTTTGGGTTTTATCTTGCTTTTTTATTAGTATTTTTTTTCTTAAATTTTAGAGATAAGTTTTAAGTTACCCTTTATAGCCTTATTACAAAAGATATATTTAAAATATTTCATGCATTAGCATTTAATTCCGAGTTAACTATTATTACTGCAATAGAAAGTCCTAACATTATTTTAACGAACTGTGAATTTAATTAGTGGAAAAGTTTGTTTGCTCGATAACTTTTCATTACCAGCAGTAATGTAATAAAACTATTAACATATTTGCTTTGTTTCACCTATAATGCACTTTAGGGCAAAGCATGCTTATACTTATTTGTATAAAATGGATATTTTGAAGGGGTTTTTATAACTGTATTACAGACTTTATTGCTCTCGTTATTGCGTTAACTGCTGTAAATATAAAACAGTTTTATTAAAAGATGCCATGTGTACAGAGCAAGTTACCCATTTCAATTGCTACAGATGTAAGGTACCAAATTTACAGTATATATTGTTATAAAAACCAAAAAAAAACTGATTTCTAACTTAAAGTTATTTTGTTATAAGTCTCCTCATTAATTGCATTTGTAAATAAGTCTAAATATAAAAGCATAGAAAAACATAGTTAGAAACAATATAATTTTATCAAAATTTAATATTTATAAGATAGAAAAGTGTGAGGTTAGCATAAATTAAAAAATCACTTAAAAATTTCGACCTTACCCTACACTCTTATCCCAAATCACGATCATCATATATAACACTGGAGAAATATAAGTCTTCTGCCTAACAGTTTTTTTCGGGATTTACTTTTTATATAAAAAAAAATAAATAAATAGACAATAAGATACGTAAATGCGAATTGATCAATTGGGTACAAAATGAATAAATTTTACTCTAGACAATGACCATCTAAGCTCCGGATTTTTAATATCTTTTAAGGAAATTAAATTAGTCCCTAGACAATTTTCCTATGCTATTTGCATCCTAATGGTTATATGTAATTAAGAACACTGTGAGGTTATAATCATATAACATATTTATTATTAATATTTAAAAACATATTCATTTATTTAATGTTTTTGTCCAGTGATTAGGTGTTTTTACGTAATTTTACCATAAAAAACTCAATTAAAGAAATAATAGTGCGTGCAACTGTGTATTAGGTACAATTAACTTTTAAAAATAATTTCAAGTAAGCCTAAGGCTAGTATTAAAATTAATAATATAAAAAACTTTTTTGTAAATCTTTTTTGGTTAGTTGTACATGGCTCGTGTCAAAAGTGATTTTTTCATTCGTGCAAAATATATCACTTTTGACACTTGTTTAATATTCCAACATAATAATAGTTTGTATAAAATAATTCTAATAATTTTGATGTTTCATATAACTGGTAGATGCATATTGCTGGTTTGGCATTTCAGATATGTATTACCTTTCTACATTTTCTAATTATTTTTTTTCATATAAAAATAAATTTTGCTGTTATTAAAAATATATACAAAAACCATTTTAATAAAACGTGTCGAAAATAAAAAAAGGTACCGACAAAAACAAACCAGTAAATAAGGTTTTCCATTGGGTAAATGTTAATTTTATGTTGTAACTTTTTTCTTTTAATTTAAACACTTAGAATTTTTCGGAAACAAATACACAATATGACTTTTTTAATACGAGGAAGGTCACAATTAGAGCGTTGTTTAATCCCAGTTGAATTACCCTGTTCATTTGCTATATATAAAATTACTTTTAGTATTTTATAACGCAATTAATTTAACCATCTTCATATGTAACAAAATTAAAAATGATAAAAAAACTAATATGTCATTTTTGATAATACGTCATAATCTGTAACTAAAAGATTTTAGAAAATCTTTGATTTTATATTAAAATTCTACCAATTTTAATTTTAATTACTATTTAATTTTTAGTTTAGTTTAATTTAAAAACGGTGATAGACTTGCTTTTTGTCTATTTCAGGCAATCTCCGAGGCAATCTCCGAGAAGTCAACTGGACTACCCACACTCAGGCTCCATACCGCGGGACCAGCATCGAAGCGGTCTCATTGTATAAGAAACGCCATCCAATATAGAACATATCTACTACTAACAAATCTTTTGATTTTAAATTCAAAGGAAAACGCGGCCTTTTTGCTACATTTTTCCAAAGAAAATTGCAGCTTAATTGCCACAGTTGCCCAAATAAATTAATTAGCCGTTGATTTTTTTTTCATTAAAAAGTTAAAAAAATAAATAAATTTGTTTCCACTAAAACTGAATTATACTTGACAATGTACATTCTAATTTTTTAGGGCAAACTCTTAATTTTTATGCATGCAGCTATGTATGTTTTATTAATTTATAAAATTAGTTGGTGTTAAAAATAATTTAACCTTTAATTGCATGATTTTTTTTTGTATAAAGGTACAAAAAAGGATTAAAATAGAGTATAATAAGAACCTTATACGATTTTTTTTTCTTTTTATATTCCCTTTATTATTTTTAAGGCATTACCTTATCTACCTATACCCAACTGCTGTGTTCACTCACACATCGTCGTTGTGGTTGGGCCCAGTAGGATCTTTTGGAATATGCGCTAGAGTTGTTGGTTATCGGCAACTCTTGTTGCCACCGTATGGAACGGGATCCGAAGCTAAGATGAATACAAGGCTTTAACTCAAGGTGTTAGCATACCGTGCTGATGAGTGAATGACATCCTGTGCCTTAAACAGGTGTCCCCAACGATGCCTCTGAGATACAGGGCGACCTCTCAGAGTATCTAGCCTTACTGCGGTAATGCGGGGCTCTGCCGTGGTGGACTATTACTTCTCTAGCTCCAAACAGAAAGCGGACAGAACCGCTTTCATAGAAAAAAAATGACAAAGGTGCCCTGACCGAAACGGATGGATCCGTTTCGAGAGGTGCCACTCAAGGTCACAAGCAGACAAAGGTGCGCCGACCGAAACGGGTGAATCCGTTTCGTAAGGTGCCCTTGAAATCACCGGCGCCTGTTTTACGGGGAAGGGATAATCCATCCCGAACAAACAGGTGCTTAGGAAGGGTTTCCTGAATCCAAACAAAAGGCGGAGAGAACAGCCTTTATAGGAAAAAGGGTTCCCTGGCTTTAAACAGAAAGCGGATAGGACCGTTTTCATAGGATAAGGCGGGAGATGTGGCTTCAGAAAGAACATCTGGTTCCTGTAACAAGGACCTGGTAGCTACCCACGTCACTAGACCGGGAGAGGAGGGCATGATGGATCTAATCGTCTGCTCGTCATACTCTCCAGGAGACAGGGACACCAGGACACATCAGAACACATTGTGCTCGTGTCCGGTAGCGACACGAGTAAGAGGAAATGTAAGAACTCTTTCCCAATCTGGTATCGGATTCATTAGAAGTCCATCCTATTGGGAGAAATATAAAAAGGTGTGAGCTACAATAGACCGAGCGGTCGCAGTGGAGGGCGTAAAAAGTCCACTCACTTTAAACCTACCTACCACCTACCTATAGAATAAATGAGTTTGACTACAGGACTCTCTATTATATTATTATTGTTTTTTTGGATACATCTTAATAGTAAATTCAGTATTTAGCAAAACATGCTACACATTTTGTTTCTTAATATCGTTGTTTACCACTGTTACTTTTATGATAATCATATTATTTCCTTAAAATCCAAATAACAAGTAAAAAACATATTACCTAAGCGTCTGTGATGAATTTATGTGTTACAGTTTAAAAAATGAAATCCCCATATGCTTTTGTTTCTCAGGGAATAAGATTATTGCAAGGTTTTAGGATATCAAAAGAAAAATCAAATCTTATGGACAGAACTTCACCAGCTAATAAAACAAAATTTGGTACGAAAATTGGTTGTGTTCATGGGTTAGCTAAAGAATCCGAGATTTCAACTACAATAATTTTAAAAACCAAATTATTTATCAATGATTAAAATAACGTTATCTTGATTGTTAACATTATTAACATCCCAGGTAAAAAAACAGCTATTTTGTGTCTATGTCAAACCATTAACTGCTGGTAATATATTTAAGGGTCAAACGACAACCATAAATTATTTAGTACCAAAGATATTGCACATAGAAATATTTTATTTGTAACAACTTTATATTAAATATTTGTTTTTAACTTCGCACCTAATAAAAATGACCTCAGATTATTAAATTTTTATCTTTTATACAGCTGACTCAATTGTAGGCATCGATTTTCCCATGAAAGTACAATAAAGCCTAACCCGGAAAATGGGGCGTTAGTTTGAAGTACAAATTATTGCCGGTATCTCTGACATAAGGGTACGTTTAGGGACGCGGGATAATGCAGGTGTTATCTGAAGTTAAAAGGGGACAAAGCAAAATGGAAAAAAGAACGGGGGAATCATATAAAGTAACTTTCATAATATGACAAAAGGGTTGTTAAAAAGTTACTAAAAGGTTTTAAATGTTTTTAAATTATTAAAAAAATATATATATATATATAATGACATGCATTTATTAAAAGTCTTTGCTGGGTACACTCCAAAGAAATCTTTTTACAATGGGACGCTTTTGGAAACTGGATTTACAACCTAACAAGCCATTAAAAAGCTACAACAAAACGCAAGTTATTTAGTAAAAAAATCTTTAAAAATCAATAAAAGATTTCGGCCACAAACAAGCAAACATTTAAATGTCGATAAAGTAGAAAATACCCGGAAGGCACCGAGTGTGATAGCCAACACGAAAAATATACGAACAGATAACAAGACGAGAATCATGCGAAAAATACAAATAAGGAATCTGATATATTTATTAAGGTTTTACATTGTAGTTAGAGGCCAATGTAAATCATAACAGTTGGTACGGGGAAGCAGGGCTTAAAGCAATTGAGAAGAGTGTCTGAATCCATATCATGCAATTAGATGAACACAATCCCCATCAATTAACATTATATTTAAAAACAATATATATTTCAATGTACTAAATTAAAAGAAAAAATAAAGAGCAAACTATTTCTTAAAATCTATTTACTTTCTTTATTAAGGAATGTAATGTGGATAAAACAATGAAACAATACAGCCTTATCAATAGATATTATTTTTTACGAAGTGAGACAAAAGTACTGTCATGTGTTTAACCCACTTCCGAATTTCACGATGGTCGGGGTTTTTTAAATCAGGCAATGATGGGTTCACCATTAAAATACTGCATTTTAAAATCCGGGATTACCTAAATACATTGCCAGTTAACAATATGATGACGGATTTTAAAAATACTATAAACAATACTTTTGGTCTTAACAACGTAATACCTAATATACCTAATGCTATACTGAATATAACTTGCAATTTTATATTCATTATGAATGTATATTTCTTTAAAATATATTTTATGCAAGTTTGTTTTTTTACAATAATTTAAGTTGTAATGGTCTTATTTATGATTAGTGGCCACGAATTGTATCTGGATCAATATAAACTCTATTTAAACAACTCTAAAGATGGCCATAAATTATATTTAAATAATAACTTAAGAATAAAAAAAGAGCATGTAATAGGCTTGTTTTTTGATATTTTACAAGATTTAGACTTTGTCGATCAGGACCCATTTTAAAAGAAACTTTCTGAAGTTGTCATGCGGGGCGTGTCTCAAGATTGCTGACTGTTCGGGCTGCTTTAAAGTCTTCATAATCGTTTTTTCAGATTTCTTAGTAACTTTGGATATTTCAGCCTTGTTTACGAAGATAATTTCATTAGTTCTGCTGAAGGTGTGAGTCAGACGGAATAAAGCTTGATACAGATACCTCTTTATTTCAGTTTTTGGGACAAAATAAATCATTATATTTAGGCCTGCTTGACAAAACAAAGAAAAAATTAATAGATACACCTAGCACCAGGTTTCTCGAAGTTCACATAGACCAAAGGATAATAGAAGGCAGTCACGTTCAAACAAGAATTTCAAAATTAAGCTCATATTGTTATCAAATAAAAAAATGTGTAATTCAAGATTTTTTTATTATTACACTTCTTATTTTGGACTGGTTTAATCTACTTCGGCATATTGTATTTTTTTTTTTTTTTGATCAAGCATATAGTGTCATTTCGATTTTTGTAACACAACAGAAAGTTATTAAGAATATATTAAGGGTTTAACCTCGGACTACTGTAAATGTGTTTTTTAGTCTTTACAAATTTTGAGTTTAGGTTAGTTATTCAACAACAATATCTTGATTATTTTAGGAAAATGTGCCCAAATAAATTAACTCACTAGGGAGTTGGCATCCATAAATCTAAATAAAAAGTTTAAAACAACATTAAAAATATATTTTCTTAATAAGTATTACTATTTATTGGACGAGTAACAACGAATAATTAGGCTTGTAGGACATAAGACTAACATTTTAGTGCAGCTGTTTTTGTTTGTATTATCTTTGTTTGTGGGTGTTATTTTAACATAATTAAATATTATCTAGGTGCCCAGTACTACCCCAAGCCAAGTTCCGGACTGACGAACGCAGTGTGTATATAACGCTTTTAGCGTGCTTTTTCCCTATTAAAACTGCGTTATCGTAGGTAGGCGTTTGGTAAGAAAATTAACATTAGTATCCTAATTACATGTAAAATAATTGTCAAAGATATGTCAAGTGGTTTTTGAATATTTTACTACCGACTGACGGACTCACCCACTCAATTATGAAGCACTTTTCCAGAGAGTAGAAACCTAAATTTTTTCTCGTGTAGGTAGGTTTTAGAACAAAAGTAAAGCAAACATTCTAAAAACTGTCCATTTTTACTCAACATGCCCTGAACTGGGGCGAATATCATATATTTAGGGGGTATTTTAGAAGTTTGCAATACGATTAAACACTTGTAAAATAAGGGCCAAGTTCCTATCCAAAAATCTCGGACTCTTTATGTACTAAGATCTAAAATTAGACCACAAGTTTTGCACATAATTTTATTTTAAGTAAATGACATACACACTACATACATTTTTCTTTTCTTTAGGTAGTGTTTTAAATTAAAAGTGCAAGACACATAATAGGTAGGTAACATTAACACTAAAATATCGGACCTCCATTGTCTTTATTTATTAAATGTTACACAACGTTTCGGTTAGTAATGTATCTCCAACCGTTTTCAAGTGATAACAGTTATCACTTGAAAACGGTTAAAGATAATCATTAACCAAAGCGTTGTGCCTCAATTAACAAATAAAGACAATGTAAGTCCAAGATTATAGTGTTATTGAAACCATAACATTGTTTAACACTTTCAAAAAAAGGTAGGTAACAGTTATGTAGACACAAGAAAGGTGTATTGGGAAGTCTTATTTTAGGGTGTAGTAGTACTGAGATCTAAAAGAGTTCTGTTTACAATTTTATTCTAAATAAATTACTTACCCAACACACACTTCCTGCCTCTAGGATATGTGTGTACCTACTTTATATGTGTTAAATTAAAAGATTATAATGATGCCATTAAAATATCTAAACTACGTATTTTATGTATGAACGGGAATAAATTAAAAAATAATAAAATAGAATAAAACAACGCATTTTAACGTAAACAAAAACGCACATGACTCCGACTAAAATTTACATGCTTATCTAAACTTTTAGAAATAGGCTTTTACCCCAACACTGTGTTCGGTAAATCCGGTCCATGTATCAACACTTATCTTTACGTAAATAAATAATACTAGCGCTATCGGACAATGTGTGCCACATTCATTATTTTATACGAAAGATCGCATCCCCCAGATAAGAGAGCCTTAGTCGGATGTCTTTTATTTAGAAAAATGAGAGGCTTATAGGGAGCATACTTTACTAATTTATTTTCGGAGATTCTTGGGTAACGGCAGACTTAATTGGTCTAGGTAATATAGCGTGATCGGTCAATAATATATTTTCTTTTAAGCTTTGGATTTTTAGCCTTAGGAAGACAAATGATAATGTATTTTTTAATTGGGTGACTGGCATAAAATAATGTTTAGTGTTATTGAGTTTTCAGAATAAAAATTTACATTTTTGATTTCTAACTAATCCTATCTTGTAGCAAAGTTAATTATAAACCTTTTCTCTTTCTTCGTTTTTTTCTACGACCAATACTTATAAAGCTACAAGTAATTAAAGCGGAAAAAATAATTTTTTTCGTTAAGAAATGCTTCTGAATTTCAACAAAAATATGCCTGTCATCTATACATACAAAAAACTTTTTTGGCTGGTAGATAAGGTCTTATTGCTTCTCGAATAATTTAAAAAATTACCTGAACGAAATTTTACGTCCTCAGAAAGGGTGTTGATTTGTGCAGTGTCTGATTCAATGAGCTAACATCATAGACAGAGAAAGCATTTCATTCATAAACGCAATCAAGAGCTGCGGCCAACATGTTTTTGTTTCTTATTGGCGATAGAATGGTACAAGCATAGTTTGTACTTACTTGTGAAATGATAATCCAGGAATCACATTCGTCACTTTACACACTTGGCACTGCCATTTTAATTTATTAAAAGTACTTACACAAAACTGAAATTTATACAATTGTCACAAAATTACCCAAACAACAAAAAACATTTACACTAAAACGCCATATTGAATGTGTCATCTGTCGAGCGAAGCCATGGATTCTAGAGAGGTAAAGGATCACCCACTCTATGTTACAAAATGGTCCTCCAGTTGCAGATGGCGTTGTGTTCCAGAGGGCCGTTTTTAAACTTTACTTTATATATTGCGGTCAAGGTCATTGGTTCTCATTGGTTCCCTAAGCTACATCAACGCCTCCTAGTGAGTGTCACTTTTTGAGCAAAACAGCCATAAAAGGGGGTGATCCTTTACTTCTCTAGAATCCATGTGGAAACCTGAAGGTGGCGGAAGTACGCTTCTACGAAAAATCCGCTGTTGTCACGTTGTCACGCCTTTATTAGTAGCTGTCCAAACAGAACATAGTATTTTGACATCATTACTTTTCTGTGTTGTACTTTGTAGTAATAAATATAACAAATATTATTTACAGTTTAAAATAAAATAGTAGAGCTTATTTTGATGTAATTTTAGGAATAAATTAAGTAAAATTAAATCATAATATACTATCAAGTAAATGAAACAGAAAGGTACTTGGCAGCCACGCTTTACGACAAAATAGTATCTGTAGTAACCATTTTCCCGGGTTTTGGTGGATTTTATTGTTTCGAGTACAGAGGTTCATTCATCGCTAGGTAGAACCTTAGAATGTGCGTTTATGATGCCACGCTTATGCCAAATCGATGCTTTCTCCAGTTAAACTAACAGCTCATTGGTCTGATTAAATAAGTAAATAAAATATCATAATTATTATTTACTTAAATTAAAATGTCCGGTTGTTTCAGTAAAGTTAAATTGCTTAAAATAAGAAGCAGGTTTGCAGTTAAATTACTTCTTTTCAAATGTATAAAAAGTTAATAAAAAATGTAGCTAAGGAGACATGTAGAAAAAACAAAGAAAATGCAAAAATCCTTGTATGAACATGTATATTGCAAAACGTATGTTATAACAAAGCGCTTTTGGCTGCAATATCTATTTTTAGTCCTACCAATTAAACATGATATTTCAACATTTTTATTTTTTTGAAGATTATAAATATACCAGTCTAAACAAACTAATATGTCATTTATAGCAAAACGTCATAAATATGAAAAAGTTCTTAGAATTTTCTAAATTTTAGACCAAACTTCTTACAAATTTAGTTTTAAATTCTATTTTATTTTTCACTTAAGTTCATCTTGTACATAAGTTTTGGTGAGTTTTTTTTAAGTGGTTTTTGTTTTTTTTTTCTGTTTCAGGAGATCAGTTCATAGGGCTCAATAGGACTGGGTACACTAAGTTCGCTATACCCCGGGAGAAAGACCGAAGTGGTCCCATTTTTTAGAAACTTTTGGGGCAAGTTATTCAACAAGAACTCATTAAAATATGAATCCACCATAAAACTATAGAACATTAAAAACAACATATTTTGTGCTTTTATTTTGTATTATTTATAATGTTTTAGAATCTGTAATTATTTTTTTGCCATTTATACTATCTCAGACCTGTCTTACCCCATTAAATATTTAATACTTACTTTAAGAGTAAAGTTTAAAAAAACTTATTTTATTTAATAACTGGTTAACTTTTTTCTTTTTTATTGTTTTTAATAATTTAAAAATAAAATTATTTGTTTGTTACTTAGATTTGTTAGGTTTTATAATCTTAAACTATGTTGTCTAAAAGAACTACCAAAAAATATTTGCAGCGTAAGAAACTGATATTTTAAGTAAATTTAAGTAAAAACATTGCTATTACAAAAAATTTTATACGTTGGCTTTGCCGATCAGGCATTGTGAATATGTAAATTGTGAATATATCACTTAATAACTTTGCTTAGTTCTATTGGTACATTTACAGCAGAAAATAGCTAACAATTAATTCGGGGGACTGTCAAATTGGATGATCAGTAACAGAATTAGGTTCAATAATGTATTAAAGAATCTCGATTTCTTACATACATACATACATACATCTGGACATTATTCTGATGAGGTGGTCTATAGTTTCTTGGACTATCTTATTCCATCTTGCCGCTTACTCATGTCTAATTGCTGCCAGAGCCTGTGAGGCATGTTGTAAGTTCAACATTTGCGACCTTAGATGTACACCATTCGATCGGAGTGAGATCAGGCAACTTTGGAGGCCATGGTAAGCAGATAATATAGTGTTGAACCATGTCAGAAGTTTACGGTTACTTGGGTCATCTGTGCGGTGGCGTTACGTTGTTAAAAATGGAGTTTTAACTTATTTTAAGATATGGAAGAACATGCAGTTCCACTACTGTCTAAGTGTATCATTATAGATGTTCTGCTACCATATTCGATAATATGCCACACGTCTTCCATAATAAACTGTGTTAGAAGAAATAGAATCATAAAAAAATGATATTCAGTGACCCGCAAAATCGCTCTTTTAAATATTGGGATATTTTTATCTTTTTAGGTCAAGATATATCAATAAATAAGCCCAATCCCGTAATAAACATAAACATAAAATAACAAAACATCAACATAAAATCAAAAAATTAAATAAAAGCTCCGCGAGATTTACAGGCAAATTCTTGAAGCGGGGATATTTTAAAACTCTCGAAATAAAATCTAAAAGTTTGGTGCAACAATTTCCGAAGTAATCCAATACTAAAACTTGGCAACGGGTATATTTTGTATCTCGTATCTGTATGCAAAAAGAACAAATAAAAACAAATACGTTTAAAGCTTCATGGCGACACTAAACCAACAAACGTAAAGAAAAAGAAATCAAAATTGAACTCAACGAACTTTAATGGTAGATTTTATTTGATTTGTTTTTGTATTGCGACTTTTCGTATTATTAAGATTGAATGCTGCTTTTTGTAGTATTTTTTTTAATAAAAAAGCTTGGGCTTTTTGGTAATGGCAATGTGAATTTAGAAAGCAAAACCAATAATGATAATTTTTTGTTTAAATGTAGATACGTATATGTAACAATTTGTGATGCTCATGTGGATATTTCGCAAATTCTTATATAATCTTATATAAAAAAAGAGTAAATGGAATAACTTTAAAACAATTTTATTCGTATCTTAATTAGCTGGCGGTGTGGTGGTTATTTCTTTTAGCCTTCGATGCAATTTTTTTTGGCTATTAGTAATTGTAGATAGTCAATCTTCTTGCTTTCTCCAAACTAATACTGGGCTCAATACTGCACGAACTCTATTTCGTGTTCATATCAACGACCTCTTTTCTTCCACTACCAATCACATTCTACCGCTTTGCCGAGAAGAGTACCCTTAACTATAATATTTAGTTTTTTAAGACAGTCTCTAAAACTGATCTGGAAAAAATGCAAACCTTCAGGACCACAGGATCTTTAATATACTCAAATACGAGGGCTACTATTTATATTTCGGGAATAGCAAATATTAACAAATATTTTTAAATGAAAATGACTTTATTATTTTTTAAAATATTTCCCTTGATAATTAATACATTTTTGCATTCGTTCAAACCATTTGTCATGGCAGTTTTTCCATTCTTCTTGAGATACCTCCAAAACATGGTTTTTGAACGCTTCGACTGCTTCTTCGGCGCTCGTAAATCGTTGGCTATGCAGTTTACCTTTGATATTCGGGAACAAAAAGAAGTCATTGGGTGCCAAGTCAGGACTGTATGGAGGATGAGTCATCAATTTGATGTTTTGATTGGTCAAAAATTTACTTGTTTGACGAGATGTGTGAGAGCTCGCATTGTCATGATGAAGAATGATTCGTCTTTAGGGGTTAGTTTTACGAATTTTTCCCAAGTATTTTCGCAAACAAATGGTTGTGTACCACTCAGAATTGACAGTTCTACGTTGCTTAAGCTGAACAGTGGCCACATGACCCATTCGGCCGAAGAAACAGGCGACCATTCGCTTCGCTGTGCTTCTTCCACGAACAACTTTTGTTGAATTTAGCTCGTCTTGGAATACCCACACGGTCGATTGCTGTTTTGTTTCTGGCTCATAAGCATATATCCATGATTCATCACCTGTTAGGATTTTATACACGTCTTTTAAAGCACCACGGTTGAACTTTTTAATCGTTTTCTTACACCACTTGACGCAAGCCTTATTTTAAGCAATTGATAAATTATGGGGTATCCAACGAAAACATTTTTTTTACAGCTAAGTGTTCAGGCAAAATCGAATGTATTGAAGTGAAACTAATGTGCAAGGATGCCTCTATCTCACAATATGTCACATGATAATCTTGCATTATCAGTTCACGTACTGCATCGACCACGATTGAATCCACCATACCAGCGATATACTGTGGTTTTTGATGATGCTTTATCGCCATACAAAGAACTGAGTTCATCGACACATTCGTGTTGAGATAATCCACCTCGAAAGTTGTGAAAAATAATCCAACGAAAACCTTCTCTTGACATTTTCTTTTTTTGTTAAATTGATTTTCTGAACTCGCTGTAAACAAAACAAATAACATTTGTACATCAAAACGTTGTGAGTATGTGTATGCTAAAAAATGTCAAACTTTAAAATGGTATTGCCGGATTTTAGCTATTAACATTAGTGTTGCCAGTTCCCAAAATATAAATAGTTCCCCTCGTATTGGATTAAGGATCAAAAATCTGTTCAGGTTAATGCACCAAAAAATGTAATCATATAAAATATTCAAATGGCTACCAAAACTTCTTTATATGAGCGGCCAAGTTCAGCAGAATAAAGAGCCATTTAATTTTGTAGACTTTAATTTTGAGAAAGACCTTAATAGGCCCCTTGCAAATATTTTTTTAATGGCTTGCAACCCTTTATACCTAAATAACACTTTTGCCAAATATTTTGTTATACGAAAAACCATTTCCAATGGGAAATGGGTTTAGGCCTATTTGCCTGAAACTTTGCAAATTGTTAGTTATCAACACGCTGAATAAAATTCTCAATGGGTAAGAAACTCGATAACCCCTCCACCCCCAAATTACCCCGTAGATCAGAGGGATGCATTCGACTAACTTTTGATCACTTGCCTTACAGAAGTATTTAAATAATCGAACATTTACAGTCACTATACTTACCCCTGATATCGTCAAAACTATCAACTACTCCCTCCACCCCTCACCCTTCCCACCACTGATCAAAGCCTGCCATGTGAACTTAAAGGGGGGGGGGTGTTAGATCATCGTGTTGAGAACTATTAGTTTGCAAAACTTCAAAAAAATTATTCTAAACCCATTTTCTATAAGGATTAAGCGGGATTCTTTAAGTTTTAAATTTAAAATATACACGTTACGTCACAAGCTGCTAACCACTCCTATTCACAACACCTGATCGACAAAGGCCATCGGGGTTAAGTTCCAATATTGCATCTCAAATATCATATTCATAACCACATTAGCTTCTTAAAAGTTCCAATTTCTTCTGTAAGTCAAAAAGCATTTCGTTCTTTTTAATATGTATGAATTCCAAAACAGACCTTACTTGGAGTCCTCAATAAATATTCTTAAATAATTTTTTCCATTCGGTGATAATACCCCACTCTTAAAAGACAGCTAAGTATTTT
>JAHBCN010004449.1:0-63894 GCA_019359885.1 Listronotus oregonensis
CACTTTACCCTATACGATTAGATATAACCTGGGGAAATAGGACATCATGAATACTTATATATTATTCCAGTCAGGTAGAAATACGACCCTGGACGGTCGGGTGCGTTAATTAGGTCAACCTACCCTAATAGTACCATAAAATGCTAATTTCGATGGTTTTTACTGCTCTCAGAAGCAGTGAAGACTTTTAGTTATTTTCTTATATCTTGAAAAATACTATACCAAAACAAACCAACGAAATACAAGGTGTCCCAACTCTATTTATACCCTAAATATCTTTGTTTCTGTACATGATACAAAAAAAAACTTAAAATAAAAAATATGTGTTTGGTAACGCTAATTTAATTAACAGTATTGGTAAATATACAGGGTGTCCCAAAAACAGAGTTTTTATTGATAAGTATAATTTTTTAAATGGAACGCCCTGTATACTTTAACAAATTTTGACTCTTTATTCAATTCTAAATTAAAAAATGTATATTACAGTATACGACAATTATTGCTGGTTTTGAGATAAGAACGTATAATTGTAGTATTATCTGATTTACTTATGTAATAATTAAAAATGATTAAAGAATAAAAACAATTAACATAACATCCTATAGTAAATGTTTAAACTGATGACCGTTTTTAAGTACTATTTTCTGTCATAATTATTTTAAAATAGTGCTTTAAGTGTCATAGTGACCCATTTAGTCCCTTTCTTAGTTACTTAATTATCTCAAAAACCAGCAATAACTGACGTTTAGTGTATTTGACATTTTTGATGTAGAATTGAATGTAGAGTTAAAATTTGGCAAAATTTACAGGGCGCTCCATTAAAAAAAACGTAATTAACAATAAAAAATCTGTTTTAAAATAAATTGTATATTTACCCATACTGTTAATAAAATTGGTGTTACCAAATACACATTTTTTATCTTAATTTTTTTTTCTATATCATGTATAGGGGCAGGGTTATTTGGTGTATAAATAAGTGGCAAACTAGGACAAATGGACCAAAAATCTTTGAATTTAAAAACCGTTTTTCAAATTATGATCTGATGGTCTAAAACAGGGGTCTCCAAACTACGGCCCGAGGGCCACATCCGGCCCGCGGACAGATTTTGTCCGGCCCGCGGAGAGCTAGCATACTTGAAAACTCCTTTTAGAGAACAAATAATTTTTATAGCAAATTAAATTTAGTTTACTGAAGTATTCTAATTTTATGTTGAATAATTATTAATATGACATCTACATTGATATGGTCATGGGCTAACTCCGCTAACTCATAACATTCTTGTAGGCTTATTGTTATTGTTTTTGTGATAAGTTGGATAAAGAAACACAGAATTGTAATGAGTAAAGACATGTATAATATGCAGAAAATTCAACTTCAGTATATAATAACTAACAAATTATTGAAATGAATCCAACTAACATTTTATACATTTTAAATAATCACATAACTTATAACAAACATAATGACATATGAAATACTAATGAGTTTATGTAATTGAGATTTTCCACTGACAATAGTTTGTAGTTGTGGACTAATTTTACTTGTACCAATTATTAAAAGAGATTTAAGATGCTCATCAGTTAATTTCGATCTGTAAACATTTTTTGTGTACTTCATTTTGGAGAAGGTTTTCTCACACAAATAAGTAGTACCAAAACAGAAAACAGACCACGAGCAAATTTATGCAAATTATCAAATTGTGTCAGTGGAAGACTCTTATAAAATTCAAACAAGGATGAGTTTTGATATTTGTTTTTAATTATATCACTGCATTGTAGATCAATCATTTCCATTTGAAGTTCTGGGGCTAGGGTTTCAATGTCAGTATAAAAGGATTCTGAAAAATCTTAATTTGATTCGCAATGGCATCAAAGTCCGAGAAACGAGTATCAAAATTTATCTTCAAAGCATTCAAAGTTTCGATTGCAAAATCGATAGGAAACTCAGTCTCAGTAGTGTGGCTGAATATTTCACATGTTTTAAAATGTGAAAAACATTTACTTCGTAGTTGTGATTGAAACAGTCTCAATTTCTTCCGGAATGATTTGATATTAGTGTATAAATCAGGAAGATGCTGGTTTTCTCCTTGCAATCCCAAATTCAGTTCGTTCACATGTTTTGTCAAATCAACATAGAATGCTAACTTCCACAGCCATGCGTTGTTTTGTAATTCAGTAAGAGGGCGATGCTTTTCATTCAAAAAATTTCGATCATGCTCGAAGTTCAAAAAGCGCTGAAGGACTTTCCCACAACTAAGCCAGCGTACGGCAGTATGATAAGGTAAGTCAGTTTCTCCAATCTCTTCAATAAATTGTCGGAATTGTCGGTGATTCAGCCCAAAAAATCTGATAAAATTAACAGTTGATATGACTGGTTTCAGAACGTCAGACATATCCAAACATTTTCCGCACAAAGACTGTTGATGAATGATACAATGTAAGACTAATGGTTTTGAACCACCGTCATTTTCTACAGCCTTTGACACAAGAGCGACCACTCCTTTATCTTTCCCACTCATGTTTTTGCCTCCATCAGTTGTAATACATTTCAAGTTTTTCCATCAAAAGGGCCTTTTGATTAATGGCCATTTCAACTCCTTTAAAAATATCTGTACCAGTAGTTGTGCCATGAATACTATACATATCAAGAAGTTCTTCGTGCACTTCATAGCTTTTATCTACCCTCGAATATAAATCAACACCTGAGCAGTATCTGACACATCCGTTGACTCATCCAAGGCCAAAAAAACCACTCAAAATGTCCATTTTTGTCGAACAGTTGAGGGATATATTTTCAGCGATGTTTTCTACCCTTCGAGCCACAGTGTTTGCTGACATACTGACAGTTTTTAATAAATTTACCTTTTCAGGGCACATTTCTTCGGCTACGCAATTATGCATTCTTTGATCATTTCTCCATCGGTGAATGGTTTTCCACGTTTTGCAATTTCAAGAGCCACACGAAAGCTGGCACGAGTTGCAGCCTCTTGTTCAGTTTTGAGTTTTGTAAATGAAGATTGCTGCGATTTCATCCGCGCTGCATAGCTTCGAATTTTTTTGTCCGCAATCTTCCTGTATATATTGAGTAATTTTGAAAATGTTTTGTTTCATAATGACGTTTAATGTTATATTCTTTGAGAACGGCTATGCTTTCATTGCAAATCAAACATAGCGCCTTGTTACTGGACTCAATTACGAAATACTGAATGTTCCACTGATCTTTGAATTTTCTGCATTCACTATCAATTTTTCGCTTCTTTTCCATACTACTAATTCACACACAAAAGCAACAATTCAAATCAAAATACTGTTATAAAGATGTCTTAAACTTAAACACGCACAAACACGTTTTAAGGAGGTATGCAATATTTTATTTAACAACAGTGTCATAGAAACTGACTTGTGGTTGCGCCACTAGCCTTCTTATATATTCCAATTACTGCCATCTAGAAGTGAGTGGAAGACACCAGAACTTTCTCGAACCAACGAGATTATTCTGTACGTGCTATTAGCGCCATCTGTTAGCGATAGAAGGTACTACCTATTTCCCTTGTGTCCACCAGATGTCGTGTCACGTTACTCCTCATGGCTTACTCTACGACTAATCTAGAAATTACAGATAATGACAGGAAAATTAATAACATGCAGTGTTGCCGTTTTGCGGACTTTAGTCCGATTTGCAGCCTTTTTTTTAACGTTGTGTACTTTTTCGCACTTTTTTTTCATCAGTGGACTATTTCACTTCTTACCACCGGCAACAATGATAATATGGTTTTGGCCCTCGGAACTTACTGGAGTAATCAGTATGGCCCTAAGGCTGGAAAGTTTGGAGACCCCTGGTCTAAAACGACAGTTTACCAAATTTTACTCCAATTATTATACAAGGTCAGTTACAACAAAATTGATAAAAATCGCCACTTATGTAGTACCTTAAATTTGGAACTTAGATTAAAATTTTATGTTATATAATTTGAAGGTATAGCTCGTAAATGTAAACTACGAGGTTTGAAAAAATTATCCTATAACAAAAGGTTCCTGCCTTTATGAAGATGCTGGCTCTTTATCACTTTCTTTCAATAACTCTAACTGTTAAGCAATTGTGAGAAAAAAATAATGGATACCTCAATAAACATTTTTTTTAAGAATAAAAAAATTCAAATTATTGTTTTATTATGGTTATTGTAAAATAACTTTTTTAGATCCCGTAGTTCAAATTAACAGGCTATAACTTTAGATTATGACAGGCATTTTAATTCGGAAAAATGTATCTCAATAAAATTTTGCTCTAACTTTCAAAATGAAACTACTTTATGGGTGGCGATTTTTCCCAATTTAAAATTGCACAAAAGTCATTGTCGTACATTTTTTTTCTCAGAAATATTCGTTCAGTTGGCGCTCGGACGCCACTGGACGTAATAAATAAAATCAAGTTACGGCTAAATTAGCCCCCTTTAAGACCCTTATGCTAATAAATAACTCCGCTAAATTTTAACAAACATATTTAAGATATTTACAAAAAAAAACATGTTTTTATATAGGTATCTTCAAAACGAAGAATTTGCGGTCCCAGGTATTAATAAACTTTTTGTCTTAAAATTATTTAAAAAATCTTTTGTTAAATTTATTGTAAATAATTCCATTTCCCCTGTATAATATTTTTATATTGTTGTTTTCAATTAGGGTAAATGATAATTTTATTTATTTCCAGGTAGTACTATTAACTCATCAATACCGACGCCTTACTTAATGACCAATTTAGGTAGATATAAATTCATTGTCATTGTCAAATTTATTTACCTAACTTAGGAAGGTTCGATTACACCGATTATATAGCATTGTAAATATTAAAATAAAAAAATAATATTATTCGATCACAATTTAAATTTATTATTTCTAATAATCAATAATATTATTTTTTGATGTAAATATACCAAAAATATAAACCCCATTGTATAATATGCCATTATTATAAAAAAATGACATAGGAGAATGGTAGGCGCCTAAATGTGGTGCTCCAAAACGTGTCAACTTATTCGTATCGTTGTTCAAGGACAGAAAAATACATACAGAACTTTAAAAAACGTAAAAACAAAAAAATTGTGATTAATGTTGTAAACTGTTGCATCATGGGGATGTAAAATTTTGTAACAAAAAATATCTTATTTACGGAAGAAAAAAATCACTTTTCATCAAGGCATTCCACACAACTCAAAAAACATCGCGAAAATCAGTAAATTAAAGCACGAATTGTTGCACCATCCACCCAATTTGCCAAATTTATCTCTGTCTGAATTTTGGCTATTCCCACATCTCTAAAATTCATACGTGGGAAACGATTTTCATTGAACGAAGAATATAGGAAGCAGTGACAGCTGATTTTGACAGTTTTTCGGATTTTTACTTTAGGGATGGAATCCAGGAATTAAGAAAGTCACTGGAATAAGTTCTATTGAAGTTTAGGGAAATATATTAAATAATAAATACTATTTAAAACGATAAAAGTCGTGTTTTTCTTATCGAACAACATAGTAAAAAATAGGTATTATAAATTATACCAAAAACGCTTTTTTTTCGGAAAATTATTGGGACACACCTGTTAAATAATCAAATCATTTGGCACACCCTGTCCGTCATTGTTACATTCTCTATTATCTGTAAGATTAATCTTGCCAATTTCAATTGAGTAAATTACATAATAGTCCGTTCTAATGTTTTTATTCGCCGCTTCCGGGATGGTACGACAACACGGTAGACTTACATCCACTTGAGAACTAATGTTTACGCTTTTATTTTAACTAAGAAAAAGTTGTTTTTATTACTCCCAATTTTTTTTCTTTAAATTTCCTTCAAAAAGGTTGTCTTTATAGGCACGCATTCGCCATTTTATTTTTACTAATATTTACATCCGGAATAAGAAAAGTATTATTAACAAAAAAATTTCAAAAAAATTTTTATTTTGACAATTATTATTTCTGATAAATAATTTTTGACAAATGCCATTTTTGACAGGTGTCATTTTGTAATAATATATTATGTTGTTTTTTAACAAATGGAATTTTTGACAGATGTCATTTGTGTATTCCTTTTAACCTGTAAAACCGTTCTGAACCGTTCATTGATCTGCGAGGAATGGTTTTATACAGAATGACTGCAATATTTATTGTTCTGTACTGTTCTAAAGAAAAAATTTTGTTATGTTTTTTGGAATTGTCCAAATTTGTTTCCGATTTTGAAAAATTTTTTAAAAAGGGGTTTTTTTTTGGGGGCTGATACGAATCTAAAAAAAATTTTTTTCCAACGTTTATTTTTGAATAATCTTAAAGTTGAAAATCAAACTAACCTCTTTCCCCACTATTTCCCCCCCTTTTTTTTGTATACAATTTTTGATTTTTTTACAAATATTTATAAACACCCTTTTAAACCCCTTGTATTTTTATTTTATTTTACACTTTTTTCCCATTAAATTGCGAATTTTTTTAAGTTCAAAGGCAGCGGCCATCTTGGCTTGTAAAATTCCTAGTGTATACATGGTTGCTGCCACATTGCGGCGTGTGAAAGTGGAAGTTGCAATTAAACGGAAAAAAGGAGTAAAATAAATTAAAAAAGTTTTGAAGGTGTTTAAAACTTGTGTCCCAAATTTTAAAGAAAAAAGAAGGCAGAATAGGGTAAATAAGGTTAGTTTGATTTTCAACTTTGAAGATGAATATCTCGAAAACGAAACGTTGCCGAAAAAATATTTTTTCAGATTCGTAATCAGCACCCAAAAAAACCCCGTATACCAAATTTGGTCAAAATCGGAGAGGAGGCCACTTTCGAGACAATTACCGTTGTTTTTTGACAGATGTTATTCTTTCACAAATATCACTTTGACATATTTTTTTAGCAAATAGAATTTTTGACAGGCTTTATATTTGTGGCAGATTTTTTTCAAAAAGTCCCACAATTCATTTTAAATATCATAACAATTTGGTTATGATGCCATAAGATGGTCAAACAATTTATTTTTTGAGTAAATTTTTACAAAAAATACTTTGTATTTTCTGGTTCTCCTGTTCCGTCTCTATTTTCATAAATTTAAAAACTTAAAATAACCTTACGACCTTTTATATTAACCTAAGTGTTAGGTAAGTGACTTAAATTGGAAAATATAAAATCCTATTTAAAATTAACAAATTTGTTTTTGCACACATAAAAGGGATATTTTTTTATAAATTCAATAATTTTTAAGCTTAGTTTTTAAAGAAACAATCAATATTTTTTTTGCATTTACACCGTCACCCACTTATCCAGAATATATTTATTATCCTAAATTGCGTTAAAAAAAATCAGTTGGCAAAAAACTTACCATAGACATCCATCTTCCATCCCCCACCGTATCTTCAGAGGGCGTTGGGATAACGCACGGATTCATTTGTTTTTATCTCTAATAGAAAAATTAACAGAAACAATATTTTTATCTCAATACCCGAACAAATTCACCCGACTATTTTAAAACTTACAATTAAACTTTTTTTAAATGTTATTTGAATATAAGTAAATCAAGACCAAAATTATATACAAAATAAAAATATAAACATGTTTTTTTTACAGAAAAGAAAATAAACAATTCGTATAACGATAAATTAAAGAACTAAAATACAAGAGACCCGTTCCTACATACCGATGTATGTCTGTTTGAAATAAAAGGCGGTCAATTTCCGCTATGTCTAGCTGACCGCGATTCTAACCTATCTTTTTTAGTTAATTTGTTGTGTAAAAAACGTAAAAATAGAGATAACTTTAATTATATGATAGTCAGATAGTCCAGCATTAAAAAAAGATAAATAGATATAAATTTAATCTAAGAATAGAGATAGATGTAGTCATTTAAAAAAAAGTGAGATCTTAATTTGCTGAGAGCATGAAATAAATGACCATAATATACAATAGTCTCGTCTTTCTTTACCACGTTAGTTAAATAAAGACACATGTTTGTTTCGCTTTAACTGACCAATCTCATTATGTGACCAAAAACTCTACCTAAAGTGTTCGAAATCTCCTTAATTATATTACAGATTTCTTCTATCGAATTATTTTTTAGAAAAGAAATCTATCATAACATTATTGGTAGTTTTTATGCTATTTGAGAGAGGGCGCTAGTAATATTAGTCGTTTTCATTGTTGAGATTTTTAATGGTTTATGCAACAAATTTTAAGTTTTTACAAAAGACAAAGTTGTTAATGATCTAAAAAAAAATCAGGGAACAAATTGTGCAAAGTTATTCGGCCCTGATTGTCGATTTAACCAGATAATATTAATTTTAAACTTTAGGGCTTAGTTTCACAGTGTTGGCGGTGTTTTTTAAATCTAGGGAGGGTTGGTATAATCGATAGTTTTCCTTGTTTTTTAAACGTGATATTTTGCGGTTTTTTTGAGGCAGTTTGAAGAAAAAATTAGAACATTTTCTTATGCATAGGTGTAATAAGGTCGAGAATGTCGGACGAGACACGTATCACGCAAAATAAGCGGTCGGTAGAAGGTCGAGAAACTTTGAGATGTTGATGCAGCAATGGTGTGATTGGTGCAAATTAACAACTGCCTGGCGCCGATTGGTTGGTTTCTGGGGCGACGGGTTCAATAATCCAAATTCCAAGGAAGAAAATCATTTGTGGTCTCCTCGCCAAAGAGAACAGTCGGTTAAAACTATGAAAATATGAGTAATTTAAAATAATTATGTCTGTCCCATGAGCTGCTCAGGACAGATTACAGTGAATGAGTGACTTTTTCATGCCATTTCATTAACATATTCCTGCCTAGTGAATATAACTTAGGTCGCAATGGCGCTCGTATGTGATATTAAAAGGTTTGCATTAATTTTTTCGCCAGCAATTTCAAAATTATTCGTTTCGAGGCCAGAAATATGTTAAAATTACGTTGAAATCGATTTTTATCGCGAAATATGCTAGATCCGTCCATTTCTAGCGTAGTTGTTAGTTGAATAGTCGATGGGCGTAGGCGTGGACAACTTTAACACCTAATTTTGACCAGAATTTTTTCTCCTACAGGGCTTAAAATCGGCCAAAATACGACTGCATTTCGCCCCATCTTTTCCACAATAATTTTTGTGAAAAAAAAAGGCGAAATAGTCGAATTTTAGGCCGTTTTATGTAACAAAGAAAACGTGCGTCATTTCATGACGTACAATGTTGCCATATTTATTCCATAAAAGGTAAAAAAATCATGTTTAATTGTTAGATTTTTAGGAAAATTAACTTTTTAAATATTATTTATATCGTTTTGCAACCTAATATTAGCATATTTCGTACTAAATCTCGACCTCAATCACGTTTCTCCAAAAATTCATAATACAAAATTGTTTTGACCTCCATTACCGATAATGTGACTGTGTTCCAATTTTAGTTTTACTGCTCTTATTTTAAAAAACATTTTTTTCTAAAAATAACTTTAATATTGACAAAACGAGGCTTAATCGTATCTGGCACTCATGTATGCCATCAAAATATGGTAAATTATGTTTTATTTTTATGGGGCTATAGAGCTTTATTATCAGTTAGCTGACCTTGAGCCTAAACAAAATATTTTATCGTATCCTACATATTTGCATGACTTATTTTACATAATAAAACAATTACAATTACTCATGGTGATGGTATTATTAATATTTAAAACAATTTTCATCCATAAACAAGCAAGAATTGTTTTTAACATTTCAATAGGTATTTTCATACATTTTTTATTTAACTTAGTATTTTTATCAGTTAAAAGTCATTTCTCCAATATCTACTCTCTTCGCTTTCATAATTTGCCCACTTTCTCTTTGATGTAATAAATATTACGTAGGCATACAAAAGTTGGAACGTAGTTACTTTTAATGACGTCACAGTTACGTGGCTTTCGGCCGCTTGGCAACAGCAGTCATGTCATAAATGGGCGGCTGGTGGCTTGGGTGTTGGCCTTGAATAATATTGATTTTTTTCCTTTGTTCTTTTTTCAACAAGGTGAAAAAGCGCCATCTGACAGCCCTTGACTAATATTTTTAAAAGAGCGGTAAATTTAAAATTATAAGCTTGTAATAATATTTAGTAATGGATATTTATAAGGATTTTTAACATATTTCTTGGGTTTTTACTTGAATATTAGCTGATCATAGACATAAATACAATAATTATTTAACACTAAATGATGTTTATCATAAAATATGGAATGGTAGGAAAGGGGCACTCTGTATGTTTCTCCCTAAACGGCCGTGATATGGTGGGTAAGCCAAAATCAAATGACACTAGAAATAGAAAAGTATAAAAATTATACCTATTACTACCTATATTATTCATAAATATAATCAAATAATATAAAATTATGATAATAAACCTGATAGATAAGCCAAGAAAACATTTTCATATGGCTAAGGTTAACAAAGCAGGAAGTAGGTAAAACCCTGATAATGATAAAAATGCAAAATAATTAGTTTTCGCGTTAAGGCGATTTGACGGTACGATAAAGTTTCGTTAAATAAAATAAGTAGGTACAGACTTTTTAGAAGGCTAATATCTGATTTTTTGCATTCCCACATGTTAAAATGCAATTTTGGATGCAAATTTACATTTTTTTGTGCTTGAAATGTAAATTACTTGTTAATTTAAATAAGGAGTTTTCGAAATGCGACGCTATAACGTCCTAACGCTATTTAAATGGTTTCTGCGTGTACAGGGTGGCTAAATATTAAAACTTTATGTGTTTTTTTTAAACCAAACAAGAAAAATGCGATTAAGAGGCTTATGAACCTAAAACTACCGATATTTATTATGAAATTCTCAAAACTGACAAATTTAGGGAGTAACACAAAATACAGAGTGCTTTTAGAAAGAGTGAAACTATAAAATAAACGATCTCTTAACACATCAAATGCGCAGAACCATTATTTTCAATTTTTCTTATATAGCACGCCTTCCAGTCAAAATTCCTCCGCGGAAAAACCTCCCGAGGACATTGAGGATGGCGAAATAACAGATGACGATGAAGAACCCGTTCCCCCAGAACCTACAGTCGCCGAACCCACCCCCACTCCTCTCCCCATTACTGCTGGTGCCCTACCAACAGTCCCTATCATCAAAAAAGCCCATGGAAACGCTTCCGATAGCGACAGTATCGGAGCACCGACTAGGGACGCTAGGGAGCGATCCAGCGATAGGGATCGGTTTTCCGACGATAAAGAACGGTTCGGGGAAGGAAGAGATAAAAAGGGTAGAGATAGGGATGGTAGAAGGAGTAAGGACAAGGGGAGGGTGGAGAAGGGGCATAAACACATGACTGAAGCTGAAAGGAGTATCCTACACTTGCGAAAGAGGAGAAGATGATGAGGGAAAGGGAGAAGTGGGAGAAACAGAACAGAAAAGAGGTAGAACCTGTGGGTGAGTATAATACTGAAAATTTTTAGCTTAACTGGAATAGATACCACAGTTTTTAAATACAATTTTAGTGCACTAAAATTATTATATTTGGAGTTGTATTATTTTAATTTATTTCCACCGTTTAGCACGATCACATTTTTATTATAATTTCTGTGCGCAGAAATTATAATAAAAATATTTACCCGTTGCAAACACAAATTTGTGCAAACTGAGCATAAAATTTTAAAAACGACCTAATTTTCGTCTTAAAAACACGCTTTGAATTGCGCAAAACAAATATTTTGGCTGATAAGAAGTATAATCAAAAAAAGGTTAAAAAAATTAGTGTGGTAAACTGGGGTTTTAGGTTAAGGTTTAAATATTTTTTTGCTACCTAACACTAAATACTGTAGTCTTGGAAATAGATGTCGTACCTCTAGCCATTCTCTGGACCAATGCCTCCTTTTTTGCATATATTTTTTATTTTTTCTTTATTGGCGAAAAAATGGTTAAAAATGCTAATAATAGAGTTCATTTGGAAAGTGTAAAACAGTATTTCTTAAAATTTTGACCCGTTCTACCGTCTAAACGAAGCTATGTTAGATTTTCTACTAAAAGTATATTTTTTGTGCGTAAGGAAACTAACCACATTATTACCTATATCACAATTTTAAAATTTTAATCGATTTATTTTTAAATTCAGAATACAACCCTGTTTAAAGAAGACTACTCAAACTTATTTTTGCTGTCTTTCTCTTTCTGGTTATTTCTGATTTCCTATTCGAAATACTTACTTGAATAATGAAACATGACATACATATCAGAGTTGTTTATTATTATTTTTTAATCGACCGGTTTATCCGGGCATAGGTGGACGTCGGACATTTTATTTTATTTTTTTATTACCAAACTAGCATTTCGCAAGCGTTGACTACGCTTTGGCTTTTTTAAAAAAAATTTTTTCATCGTTTTTGGGAAAAAAAATTAGAATGATAGGAGATGAATTTAGATAAAATTCCTTTTAACCCAATAATCTATGGTTTTTTTAAGCGTTACTTTTAAAAAATTTTCCCAACAAAAAAAAATTTTTCCTTTTTTTTTTAAAAAAAGAACGAATTACTTTTTAGGATTTTTAAAAAAAATTTTACGGTTTTTTTTAAATGAATGCTCTCTAAATAAACGTCTTAAAGTTTTTTTGTCTTCCTTTTTTTCCGGCTTTATGAAAAAAATCAATTTCTTAAATCATAATATTCCAACTTATTTTTTTTTTAATTGTGTGTTTTTTCATGCTTTTTAAGAAAAAAATAGTGTGATACTCGGAACGTCGATGTTTTAAAAATTTTAACGAAAAACTTGAAAATACCCTTTTTTTTAAAAATACAATTTTACACCATTTTTTTATTTTATTTAAAAGATTCGTAAATCGCCGTAAAATAGAACAAGGTGAAAAAAAAAACATGTCAATAGCTCTATTTTTCGATTTTCTATGATTAAAAATAGGTGAAACCACACATCTAAACAATTACCAAAACCACAAATAAACATGTATGAAGCACATGCTTGGTAATTTTAATAATAATAATAATAATAAAATAATTCGTGCAGTATTTACCTTTTGTCTAAAATATGCGCTCTTTTCTATTTTCGTCTAACCAGAACTAACATAGGTATTTATTTGGGGGTTGCTATAGAAACAGGAAATTAATTATCTGATTGGTTCTTTTTTATTTACATATTTTAATAGTAAGGAGGAGTGGACATCAATTAGTCTTCATAAATGTTCCTGAATAAAAAAAAAATTAAAAAAATGTTTGGTTAAACACATTCCTAGTAATTGCATTTTATTCGAAAAAGTTTATGAATTGTATAAAATACATGATAAATTATTTTGTTTTATATGCCTGGAACAAGTCTCTTGGATTTTTTTGGTGAATTTCCATTGCGTTTGACATTTACGGTCTTTAATCAGGTCTCCTTAACAAATTTCCTTCCACCTGTCTTCCACCAATTTTTTAATTTATGGATTCCATCCCTGATGGGAGAATCCGGAAGACTGTCCAAAAACTCTTCCACGGCTGCTGTTCGATGAAAATCGTTTCCTACGCATGAATTTTATGAGATATAGATGAAAAGCCTGTCTCCGTTAGGCGAGAGACAATATTAAGTAGCCTCTGTCTCCGTAAGACGCCTTCCTTACGGATAACGGTAAAAAAAAATTTTTGTTCCTTTTTTGTTCCGAAATTCAAAAAACCCGGGGCCCTTAGGTTCTAGCGAATGCTAAAAAACTACCACTGTGCCAAATTTTAAGGGTTTTACCTCAAGCCATAACTTCAGAATCACGTGGACAGACAAATAAAATATATACCTACCTACATATAAATATATCCACATTAGTAACTTATATATATATATATATATATATATATATATATATATATATATATATATATATATATATATATATATATATATATATATATATATATATATATATATATATATATAGATAAGAAGGGGACTAGAAATCAAAGAAAGCTAAATTTGGCCAATAGAGTGGATTTGGCAACAATGCGTACTTTAATTCACTGATTTTGGCGACGCTTTTTGAGCTGTGCGTTGTTGTGATCAAAAATGCGTTTGAAAGATCTTTGCTTAGGAATGTTTTTTAGCTAGTCCAAAGGGTTACTAAAATAATCTGACTTTAAAATTGATTTCACATCCCAAAAACTGGTATTAATAACTTCTTGGCGGATTTCTGGATCCTAATTCGCTTCGGAGCCGAAGTCCTGGGTTCACAAGACTCCCGCTTCTTATTTTGATATGGGATCATGGTGGTAGTCCCAAGTCTCATCCATTATGATAAAATGGCGCATAAACAGAGCTGGGGCGGTTCCTTTAAAAAAGGAATCGACTTACGAATCTGGATCCTCATAAAGGAATCGAATGACCAGTACGAATCACGATTCTTTTTTCAAGAAAAAATGAATCGAATCCAGGGAATCGATTCCTATTTATCGGATTACAAATTCGGATCATCTTTAGTTATTATACTTACAAATGGTAACTACGATACGAATGAATACGTAATCCAGATGATAAATCAACCGTCAAAGATTTTGGCGCGGAGCCCGAGCCACGAAATATAATTTTAGCCTTATTTTAAAGTGCTGTAACTGTTAGCCAAATAAGTGTTTGGTAAATATTTTTCAAGTTTGAGTATGTTATTTCTAAGATCAACATAAAACCACCCTTAAATGACACATTATTTTTAACTGTATTCCAAAACTTGCGATGCTAGATCTTTATGAGGTTTTTAAATGTGATTCTTGAGTTAACCTCAAGCAACTTATAAATGAGACATCTTATTGTAATTTTACAGGAAGTTTCACAAGTACCGTTTAATAATTTCTCTGCTTGCGGAAAATAAAAATGTATTAAAATTTTAAATTCATTTTTGTAAGACACCCTGAATAAAAACAATAAAATGTCCCAATTAAAAGTTTCTTAGGGTTTTCCCAAGGATAACATATTACAAAATTATAAAGATTGAGCAATAAAAACTTGTAAGATAAAAGCAAGTAAATTTTATGTCCGTTTTTAGATACTATGGTTGAAAAAAAATGTTTCAATTAAATGTTGTTTCTCTAGACCTGAAAAACAACATATTTTGGTTAAAAATCACATGTTATAGTCCCGTACGGCCCCCGGCTAGTTGATTACCACATTCTTTATTTCCCCGTGAGGAATTTGTTTCGAGAGTCTACCACACTTTTCCTCTGCGATTTTTTCTCGATTCCTCCGCTTTTCCGCTCGAAAAAGCCCTGTATTATGGCGATTTCCCGGTTCTAAAAAGTCAAAAACACTAGCTAAAGTTACTGGAAATTTTGTTGAAAATGTGAATTTAAACTTGTCCGATTTTTTCATGTCCCCCGCTCGAAACATGCCCAAATGACAGGGTTTTAAAGACCGATCCCCACATAGGAAATTTTTGGGGAAAATTGATTGTAAATGATTAAAAATAATATCCTATGGTTGTCCGACAAAAAAAAAAAAAAAATTTCGTAAAATTTTTTGTACATATATTTATAATTCCCAAAAAAAAGTTTTTATTTTATGAAATAAAATTTCATGTATATATATATATATATATAAAAATATATATATATATATATATATATATATATATATATATATATATATATATATATATTTTATATATATATATTTATATATAATATTGCTGCTTTACGTACTTATTTATAGTTATCTCTACATATTTAAAAAAACTAATTGGCCTTCCCCAGCTAACGATAACTGTCTTGAAGGAGGCATTTGAAATCAAATAAACTTAATAAGCGAAGAATAATTATTCAAGAAAAAAAATTATTGTCACCAAACTGTCATAATGTTTACTTTTAACCCTCATTTGTTTTTTTTTTTTTCATGGGTATCCGCGATAATTTAAGTAGGTTTTTTAATGATGTCTTTTAATTGGTACAGTGTTTTAATAAATATATAAAATAAAAATTTTGCAGTTTAAAAGAGCGTTTTTTAATATGCATTTTATCATTACTAATGTTTTACCTTTTTAAAAAGAATTTTTGTAAAATTTTAAATTTGTGTTTAATAACGTTGCAACACACATGAAGTTTGTGATTCCTTAAAAAATTAAAAATATTTGTTAATGTTACAAATATGCTTGAATTTGAATTTGATTTAGAATAAATTATGAGAGTGTTTAAGGTTATAGTAATAGTAGAGGTTTTTAAAAAAAAAAAAAAAATTTTTAAGAGCCCATGTTTTGGTATTGAGGCATAACTTGTAATTCTGAACATTCCTTTATAACATTTTGCTAAATTTTTTGAAATAAGGATACTTTACTCCTGTACAATTTTTATAATTTTTGACCTACCCTGTATGCTGTTTGACTAGCAACCGTTTTAAGTGCACCTAATATGATAGATAGAATTTCATTAGGGGCCATCCATAAATAACGTCACACGAATTTCATGATTTTTTACCCCCACCTCGCTCCTGTCACAACACGTCACATTTGTGAGACCCTCTTCCCCCTAGTGCGACGTCACATGTTTTGAAATTTTACGTCTTAAAATAATCAAAACAGTTCTACACCGGACTAAAAGTTCATTGGAGCTGGTGCTGGTTATCTTTTGCCCTTCATACTCACGGGCAACGGCCGCGCGAAATGGCATAACAGCAGGCGTGAGCTCACCAACGAATAAAACCTACTGAAACCTTATAAGTATATAGAAGGAGTAAGAGAAATATAGATTTTTACACGTGATGTCACAAAGCTGATAACCCTCCATACTCCTTGTCACACAATGTCACAATCCTCTACACCCCTCCCCCTTAAAATGTGACGTAATTTAACGGATGGCCCCTTACAAAGTATTTAATGATTTTTTAATAATATGCGGACACTAAATTGTCGGACAGGTGTATCACTATTTTCTACAATAAATTTAAAAGAAAAAAGTGAAAATTAGGTTTGTGGTCAACGATTTTTTATACCCCGTCAAAATTCCAATTTCCAGCTGTCGGACTGAAAAAATGCGGCTTGAAATTTGTCGGACAACCATAGGATATTATTTTATAAATCATTTACAATTAATTTTACCAAAAATTACCTATGTGGTGATCGGTTTTCAATACCCTGTCATTTGGGCATGTTTCGAGCGGTAGACATGAAAAAGTCGGACAAATTTTTGTTGGACCAGTTTAAATTCACATTTTTAACAAATTTTCCAGTAACTTCAGCTAAAAAAAAGTTGTGGTAGTGAGTTTTTAGAACCTTGGGAAATCGCCATAATATAGGGCTTTTTCGAGCGGAAAAGCGGAGGAATCGAGAAAAGTCGCAGAGGAAAAGTGTGGTAGACTCGTCGAAACGAAGTTCCTCACGAATTAAAAAGTATGTGGTAATCAACTTGCCAGGGGGGGCCTGTACTGTGGACTATTAGGTGTGCTTATTTAAAGATTTTAATAGGCAGATATTTTAAAATTCTTCATCTTTATTTCCGAAAATCAATATGATGCTTATTAAGAATATATGGTAAAAATGTGGAAATTCAAAATGGAAGATTTAAGATGGCAGATTTTGGCATTTATAAACCGATTTGTCTCAAATTACCAATACAGGGTGTTTCAAAAAACATGCGCCAACGCTCGGCTGGAGAGTGGCCATCCAAAAATAATAGAAAAGTTCTAATGAACATGGGTCCCCAATCGTTCCGTTACTGAGATACAGGGTGTTAAAAATTTAAAAAAATATTGGGTATTCCTTTAAAATCTAAAAACTCTAGAGGTATTTGGTTGAAGGTAATTTTTCACCTAAATGAATTTAATTTATTTCCAGCACAGGCGTGCATTGGGGTAAAAATACTAATATTATTGTAGAAAAATATGGTACGCCACTGCTTTTTCAATATTTTTATAGTCTTTTAAAAATTCTTGCTTCTAACTTAATCAAAACTACCTCTTGGTATTTTTTAATAAGTGAAAAAAAAGAAATGTCTATACAGGGTGCCACAGATTCGAGTGCATGCATGGGGATCTCGGAAACCGTAAGAGATATGAAGTCGGTTAAATTATGGCAAAGTTGTGTATTTGCGTAACTAACCATGTGCACTTTAGAAAGTTGCAAAATTCCGAGTACTTCCGGAGATATCCAGAAAAAAAACAAATTTGCCGATTTCGTTTTTATTTTTTTCTGACGTTATTTAAAGAGATATGGAAAAACAAAAGACACTTTCTCATGGCCACTTTTTAAGTTCTACAAAACAGCCTTAAGAGATTTTCCGTACGACGTTTCGTTTTCGTTAAACCATCATCAACTTTATTTTTTTTAAATACGGCACTCAATTGTTTATTGCATTTTTTTGAAGCAGTTGTAATGCCAATTACAATGATGTATAACACTTAATATTTTTTTGTTAAATAAACTTATTTTCCATAGGAGACAATGAGTTAGACAAGGAACGCACATCATTTCTTATAGGGGCGTTCCATATTTGTTAATAAATATTAAGTGTTATACATTTTTGTAATTGGGATAATAAGGGGTTCAAAAAAATTAAATAAAAAACCCAGGTCCATATTTAAAAAAATAAAGTTGATGATGGCCTAACGAAAACGAAACGTCGTACGGAAAATCTCTTAACCCTGTTTTGTAGAGCTTAAGAAGTGGCCATGAAAAAGTGTCTTTTGTTTTTCCATATCTCTTTAAATAACGTCAGAAAAAAATAAAAACGAAATCAGCAAATTTTCTTTTTTTTCCGGATATCTCCGGAAGTACTCGGAATTTTACAACTTTCTAATCGGCATGTTGTTAGGCACCTAAATGCGCAACTTTGCCATAATTTAACCAACTTCGTATCTCTTACGGTTTCCGAGATCCCCATGCATGCACTCGAATCTGTGTACCCTATATAAGTAAGCTTAATTTTAATTAAAATTTTTACCCCTATGCACGCCTCTGCTGGAAATAAATTCAATTCATTTAGGTGAAAAAATACCTTATATGCATCACATAATTTAACCAAAGTTTCAACCAAATACGTCTAAAGGGTTTTTAGATTTTTAAGAAATACTTAATATTTTTTAAATTTTCAACCCCATGTTTATTAGAACTTTTTCTATTATTTTTGGATGGCCAATCTCCAGTCGAGCGTTGGCGCATGTTTTTTGAAACACCGGGTCATTTTAAAATTATTAAACGAATCCGGATCACGGATCCTTTTTTAAAAAAGTAATCGATTCCAGCCTTCGGATCCTTAAAAAGGAATCGCTTCCTGGATTCGATTCCAAAAAGTTTCGATTCCTATCCAGCTCTGCGCATAAAATATTTTTTATCCTAATAGCACTATTTCTGTAATAATAAAAGATTTTTTTTTCAAAATTTAGACTGATTTTAAGACATTTCAATTATTTAATAGTGATTAGCTGAAATTATTTGCAATCAACTAAATATATTCTATTTCTTAATTTTTAATACGTTATTGCAGACGATGATTTCGCAAAAACAATCGAGAAAACACTGGCAACAATCCTGAACAAAAAAGGAAAAAGAAGCGGCCGCTCTGAGCGGCGGAGAGGAACTACCTCAACCTCCCGTGCCACCCAAAGAAGAAGAAAAAAGAGGGAAAAAACGTAAAAAAGATGATCGGGACAAAGATAGGTCCAAAGTAAGTATTTACTGAAACGAATGCAGAAAACTGAGATAAAGAATGGTTTCCATTAAAGTTGTGACCCTGTATATATAAATTTTTGACTTGTTGGTGTCAAGGTTTGACAAAAATGTCAAAAACAAACATTTTTTTATTTTCTAATACTTTATAATTCTTCCTACCATTGTAGTTTTCCATTAAAGCAATCATTTTTATTAATAATAATTATTATATAAAAACATTAATAAAATCACTGGCTTCTTTTTAAAAGGAAAAACAAGGTTGGTTTTCTATTTAAAAAGCGTTTTGTGAAATTTTACGGTTTCACAGATCGATTTATACAGTGAATATCATAAAGTTGAGACACATCGGAAAAAATCATGTGTTATCAATTTTTAAGAATTTTCCCTGTCTCTGTATAATACGATTTACTGATATTTATAGATTTATCTACACAAATCCTATTGTAAGAACTTCCTGAGCGCCTGGCGAGATGGTTTATATTTATGGGGAGAATTAATAACATTTTTTTTGTACAGGGCAAACACAGAAGAGTGATGGACTCGCCCCGCTCGGAAATAGATGAAAACGAAATGCTGAACATCAGAAGCGGATCTCCGGGCGCGGAGATGAGGCTGCATCCCCAAGGGCCCCCCTACGGACCCCACGTGGACCATAGAAGGTCCAGGAGCCCGTCCAGATCTGAAGAAAGTTTCCATTCGGAATATAGCTCGGACGAAAGAAATGAAAGGTAACGAAAATTTATCTATCTCTCAAATGGTTATTTTAGCTGCAGCCTCCACAATTGCCAGAGGTATATCCATGTTATTTTTTTATAATGGTGACTTTTTTATTTTGCGTTTAGGTCTAGGCGAAAATCGATAAAAAATAGAAAAAAGAAGGAAAACAGGGAAAGGAGAAGAGAAAGAGATCAGAGAAGATTGAACAGAGATGAACAAAATAAGGTACCTCTTCAAGATTCGCAGGGTTTGTGCGTATTTTATATGCAAGGAAAATGCCAAAAAGTAAGTGCTTTTTAAAAGAATTACAGTATTTATGTATTTTATACAATAACACTCCAACTTTAACATCTAATACAGTAAAATTCGTGCCTAATAATATACTGGTAATACATAAAAAAGCCTAATTTTATCAAATAAATGATTTTGTTATGTATTTTGCCATTTTTACAGAATGACTGTCCCTACTCCCATGAAGTGAGCCCCCCAATGAAGCTGGAACTGTGCAAGTTCTACCTCATGGACTGCTGTGCCAAAGGCGAAAATTGTTCGTATATGCACAGCGAATTTCCCTGTAAATTCTACCATACGGGACTCAAGTGTACGGCTGGAGATGACTGTAAATTTGCCCATGGGCGTGCACTATCAGAAGGTATTTTTTTTAGGTTTTTCATAAAGCACTTATTTACTTGTGCACTATTGGTATCTTGGAAATCGGTGGTATGAGAAAAGTTTTTTTTTGTTAGAGGGTATTTATAATCCTGTTACAGAGTTGCCATATATTTTTTTTGTTTTGAGATATTGGGAAAAATAAGAAAAAATCTCTTGATAGCATTCTTTTGTTGCCCTTTTTTTATGATATTCGACTGTGCTGTCACAATGAATAGTACTCTTTGGGATGTTAAGCTCTTCCGCCACATCCCTGTCTGGCCAACCTCTCTGCTCAATATAATGAATAGTTAATACTTTTTGATCCAAAGTTGAGTTTGGCATTTAAAAAAATATTTTTATACACTGACAACGAACACCTGTTTCTTTATTAGATTTTTCAACAGGTAGTTAAATTCAGTAGAAGGTGGCATAAGCCTATTTTACGAAAGGGAAAAAGAATTGCTCAAGATTTAATGGCCGTTACTGTACATTTAAATTACCTCTTTTAAGAATACAAAAGCTGTAAAAATGTCATCCATAAGTAAAAATCAATAAGTTGATGATGTTTTATAAAGACCTCATAATGTAGAGAAAAAATTATAGTTAAATCTTTTACATTCATATTTTTTATATTTCGGATAGTTAAAGCACTTTGGCAACGTTGAAAACGGATACCAATAGTACAAAGCTAAATAGATTTTACTGTTTAGACAGTGAAAAACATGCTTTTTTAATATTAATTGCATAATTAGTTTGAAATTGTTTAAATAATGCACTTCTCTTTTCCATCTTCTTCCTCAATCTCTTCTATTCTATTCTATTCTATTTTCCAGGCCTAAAACAGATCCTCTTTAAACACATCGAGACCGCGCCCCGCGACATCCTGCAGGGCTTCCCGCGTCTGTCGCGTGACGAGGCGCTCAACCTCATCAACCAGTCGCAGAAAAAGCTGCAGGAGCAATTCAGCGACCCGAACACGTCGGCCTACACGCAGGCTCCGTCGGCGACACAATTCGGCGTCGGTCCGGGGATTTACAGAGAAGAGTCGAACGAGAACAACGGCGAACGGGACAAAGACGCAACTAAAGGTGGGATACCATCCTTGTTTGATATTAGTGTCCCGGTGCCTCGAGAATTGGCCGAGGGCTTAGATTTCGGTTAGTTTTTTTTTCGTTTTATTTATTGTGGGTTGACGTTATGGTTTTGGTTGGTTGGTGATTTTTTGGGTAAAATTATGTGTTTTGTTGTCCCGTTTGTGTTTTTTTTTTTGACGTTTTGTTTGTTTAGTGTTGAGTTTCTACTAACTCTGAAAATATGTACAGGGTGTCACAAATTTGAGCCTCATCATTCCGATCTCGAAATCCTGAAGAGATACAAGGTACGGTCGTGATTTAATTTTTATTTTTTTATGATTCTATTTGATTAGATATAACAAAATAAATTCCACATTCCCATTGCTACTTTTCCTGTTCTACAAAACAGTGTTATTAGTTTTACAAACCGACGTTTCGTCTTTTAGCTGCCATCATCAAGGTTTGTTTTTTTAAATACGGCCCTGGATTTTTTATCACCGATTTTACGAGCTTCTAAGGTCCCAAAACGCACTTATTCGAAAAATTCATATTATTGGCAATTTCCATAAAAAATCATGTGTTGGAGAGAGACAAATAATAGATTTTTGGTAAGCTCTTCCCAGGAAATCATGATTTTTTTCAAATAACTGCCATACATTTTGGTTTTGGAACCTGAAAATCTAATAAAATCCGTAATTAAAAATCCTGGACCGTTTTAAAAAAAACAAAGTTGATGATGGCAGCTCAAAGACGAAACGTCAGTGTGTAAATCTAATAACAGTCTTGTAGAACAGAGAAAGTTATAAGAATGTGAAATTTATTTTGTTATATCTAGTCAAATAAAGTCATAAAAAAATAAAATGAAATCGCGAATATTCGGTTTTATCCAAAAGTCTCTAAAATTTTAAACTTTTAAGGTGGCATTTTGATCATCTTCAAATTGCGCAACTTTGCCTCCATTTAACCAACTCCCTATCTCTTCAGGTTTCCTAAATCCCAATAATGTGGCTCGAATTTGGGACACCCTGTACATATCAAAAACATATTATGTGTAAAACTTTATGCTGATCACTGAATTTATCTAGATGCAAGGTGAATCAGAATTTATTCCTAAAAAAAGAGACCTTGAAGAATCCAATTTACTATCAACCAAGTTAGTTTTGGTTAGATAAGAGTAGTAGAGGTAAGTTCTGCATCACCTTGTATAATGAAGCAAAAAAGGAAGTTGGTGAAGTATTTTGTTTTTCATTGTTTTAATATACGCCCGTTTTACAGCCATTAAATCGCTAGTTTCCTTAATAGCCGCCGCGTTTTTCGGATTTAAGTCCATGCGATTTTTTATTTTTTTTAACTATTTATATTTTTGTTAATGAATTATTGTTTTTTGCATAGAAATTACTTTCGTAGCAGGGTTGGGTAGAATTAGATTTTAGTAAAAAAAGTAACATTCTGTTTAAAAAATTTAGTACAAACAATGGACACACAAGTTATTACTTATGACTGCTCTGCACATATTGTGATACTGATCTTTCCACCACACATCGTACACCACTTTCAAGTGGTATAATAATAATATAAATCAGCCCAACCCTCCTTTATAGTACCATTAAATACATTGGGTTAATTACTATATTGTTTTTTATTATTATTATTACAATAAAAATCAAGAGAATAACCATACAATTTCAGAAAATATTTATATATTTTAATTCAAAATGAAAATTTATTAAAACTTTTTTTATAGAACTCAAAGTGCCGAAAGACAGAAACAGGAACAAGTCGAGATGGCAGCAAGAACAAGAGGCCAACATGGCGGCCGGTTTTCCTATGAAAAGCTTCGCCTATGGTACCGATCAGGACATGAGGATAAACAGGTAAGTTGTCATACTATTGGACGGTGCGCGATGCAAACGACATCTGACGGCTGCGTAAAAGCATGCTTAAAAGTCGTGGGAGAGGGTGTAAGATTACTTATAAAATTTATTTATTTTTCGTAAATAAATATATAAAAACGTGGTCAGCACTGTAAATGACTGTTGGATAACAATACAAATGTCAGAATAACTTGTGGTTAAATCTCCTAGGTGAAAATCGGCGGAACTTTAGGAATTTTGAGGTTATGTCAGTGGGGCGTCATAACTCAAAAACTAGCGGACTCCGACAAAAATTGGCAATTGACCCGACAAGTAAAAAGTCACCTGACAAACTTACAAGTCTAGGGCTTTTTCATAATACTTAACACTATTATATATTTTACTTACTCGAAGGCTTTATAGCCATTTTCTCTATTCACAATCACGGAAAACTACACAGACACTAAAGTCAGTTATGCAGACACTCCTTAATTACTTAGTCTATTAAAAAGAACCTTTTTCTTTTTAAACCTCGCAAATCCTTAAAAAAACTTCAGAAAAAGACAGGAACAAACGGTACACGACAGGAAACGAGTAAGTTTTTCTTCTGGTTACGTCAAATTCGAAAGTCGTTCGGCTAAGTGTAAATTTGAATTTAACACCATTTGTCTTAACTGCATTTATCCATTTTTTTCCTTTTTTCTAATTTCCAACTAGCAGTTGGAAATGTATAAAATTGGCAGTTACTATTTTTGCACCATTTTTAATATTTTTATCTAATTCTATACATTTAAATCAATTATTTAACGAAAATTTGTCCACAGCGAGCGCTGCAATCAATTCACCCCACCATATACTCCGCTACCTGCCAATACTTTAACTTAAAGGGCCATTTTTGCATTAGCACCGTTAGCAAATCGCCCAATGAAAAGAAATATTATACAGACAGGTCCACTGTAGTAGAAACATAGGAAACACTTAGGCGAATTGACTTACATTCGCGTGACTCAAGCTAGCGAAACAAAACTCGCAAAAACAATGCGATAAAGGTGTAATGTTTTTGAAGATACAACAACAAATTGTATCGTCAATTCGCCAATTATTAGGAGTAAGATTTGGTAATATTTGGTTTCAGCAAGATGGCTGTCCCGCTCACAATGGACGTATTGTTCAAGGATATTTGAACAATACGTTTTCTAACCGTTTGACTAGTGGACGTGGAACCATTTTGTGGCCCGCGAGATCACCAGATCTTGCTCCTTATGATTTCTTTTTGTGGGGTTATTTAAAAAATAGGGTTTATGGTCATCATAGGGCTAATAATTTAGAAGAACTTCAAATAAAAATCGAAGAAGCTTTTCTAACTATCGGCCCTAATATGCTAACAAACAGACGGGGTTTTTACGATCGTTTGGGATATTGCCTTGCGCAGTAAGGAGGTTTGTTTGAATATTTATTATAATTTCATTTTAGAGTATTTTTTATGTTTATAATTATTTATTTTTTCATTGCGTACTATTTTAATTTTAGAAATGAGTTTTGGGTTTGATTGATTGATTGATTGATAAAGTAAATACACTGCTGAGGTTTTGTCCGCTCTCGACACTGCAGCCTACAGGGCTTGTTTGCATTTCTTGTGTATTTGTTTGCCAGAAAAAAGGTTTGACACCTTAGACAGGTGTAGTAGCCCTTTTACTGTTCTCTTCTGGTTCCAGCCTCCTGGTGGTTAGTGTCCACCATGAGGTTTTGATTTGTTCTCCAGTATGTAAGTGCAGGGCACTCATATATGATGGAGGCTGTCTCTTCCTCTTCGTCACATAGTCTGCAAATGGGTTTTTTCTCTATAGATGCCCATAGGGGCATATGTTTTCTTAGGGTGCAGTGCCCCGGTTATTAATCCTGTCACTATTCTAATCTGATTCCTATTTAGTTTTAGTAGTTCACTTGTCAATGCTTTCGATGGTGAGTCCAACATTGATTTACTTTTTTTTTTCCTTTTGGGAATGTGGTTCCAGTATGACTGATGTTGTGTTTGAATCCACCGAGTCATGTAGCCACGAACCGATTTTTTTGGTATTCCAAAAACAGGTTCAGGACCCACAAACATTGCTGTGGAGCCTCGCCTGGCCAGGGAGTCTTTTTTTTCATTGCCCTTTTTTTTTCCCTGCCCCCTTTTGGCACCCAGGAAAGTGTAACTTTGTTGTGGTTAGCCAGGGTTAGGAGGCATTGCAGACAGTTCCAAACCAACCTTGAGTTGACTTGTTGGGATGCCAACGCTTTTAGGGCCCTTTTTTGACTATCAGAGAAGATAGTAATGTCCCTGCCCTTATATCCCCCCTCAAGTTCTCTCGCAGACAAAGTTCAATGGCATATATTTCCGCCGGGGAAAAAAGTGGCATTTTTCCCCGGGGAAACATAAGAAAACCGGGGGGTTTATACCATGTATTCCCTGGGGGCTCCATTGTCATCCATCGGTATACCAAACCAAATTCCGAGACTGACCAGGAGATCGTTCACTACCGCCCCAGGTAAGCGGGTTTTTTTTGGGGGCTGTGTGTATTTATCCATTTTGGCATTGTATCACTGCTCATCTCAAATATTGGGTTTGGGGGGTACTGCTCGTTATTCTGGTGTGTCCTAGGGCAGGCCCAAAAAAACCCGTTGCCGACATTTCAGCCTGTATGCCCCAATCCTCGCCTGCCTTAATAATTATACCAAGAGGGGGAGGCTTAGTAGGGTTTCCATGGCTGCAGTTGGGGGGCTTCTAATAGCTCCCGTTTTTCAGAGAATTTTTTTGCTGGAGTTTGGATAACTCCAGCTCTGCTTTTTTTGTTCTATTTTTTTGGGCCCCCCCATAGTTGAACCGAGGTTATCATGGGTCTTACCACAGCAGTGTACAACCAGTGTACTATGCTTGAAATCCCCAATTCCCTTTTCCCCCCCGCTCTTTTGGTAGCCCTTGACCTTTTTCCCTTATTACTCACATTCTTCATATGTGGATTCCAGGTTAGCTTAGAATCCAGAGTTAATCCAAGGTACTTTACCTCCTGAACATAGCCGAGTGTGGCACCTAAGAAGTGAGGAGATATTAAATCATCCAGCTTCCTTCGTCTAGTGAAGGGTATTAGCGCAGTTTTGCCAGGATTAACAGTAAGGTTTTCCTTGTTGCATCATCCCTCCACAATTCTCAGTGCCCTTGCATAAGCTCCGAGGCTGTTTTGTTATGCTTCCCACGACAAGTATAGTGATGTCATCCGCATACCCCTGGGTATAGAAGCCATTATTATTCAGTTCCACTAGAGTTCGTCAATTAACCATATCCCACAGTAGTGGGGATAGAACCCTCCCTGTGGGCATCCTTGACCACTGACACCTCCATTGTTTCGCTGGAATAACGTTGCTTGCGCTCGTCTGCCAAGTAACATGTTGTTTGTGTTTAGAGAACTTACTTTTTATTTTGCTTTGGCAAGCGCGCCTTAAACCATACAACACTCCCGTCCGAAAGCATATTACAAATTTCTTTTTTTTTTAGTAATGGAGATATCGACATGAGGACGCTTCCCGCCATTGCTGCCCCTACTGCGAATCTCGGGTTGAATCCGGGTATTCAAGATAATCCAAACTCTCTCGACACAGAGAATTTTCATCAAGATATTGATATCAGATCAACAAATGTGTTGCCGTTTACCAAAGACGTTGATATAAGGTAACAATCTGACTAATATTTGTAAAAAAAAGTAATATATTTTTTATATCACCCTCAATTTCAATGTACATAATATATTTGTATGTTTTATACATAGACAAGCCCCAATGACAAGGTACGTCCCGCCATCTATGGACACTGACATAAGACAGATCCCGAAGGCGTTTGAAGAGAAACCTCAAAGTCAGACTGACACGGAGGATGAGCTTCATATAGATACAGGGGATGACAAGAAAGGAAGCGGCGGTGTACAGGTGTTAAGGAGAATTTTGAACTTCCTCCGGTAAGAGTTAATTTAACAATTTCGTCTCAATTAATTATCATTTATTATGGTTTTTATAGGATTTCCGTAATCGATATTTTCTTTTTCTTGTAGGCCACCAGAGATCTGCTCGCCAGAATTACAGCCAATCAAAAAGACAATGCAGTGAATGTACAGAATCCACTGCAGAGTCAACCTACTAGTCAATTGGTATGTCTGCATTATTTTTAACAAAAACACCTAAAAACTAGATAATATATAGTTTTAGTTTACATAATAACGGTAAACAAACAATAATTTATCCCTGAAGATGATACAGACCAATATCGAAACGTAGGCCTTGATTTACCTTTAGGTAGCTAACGCACTTTTTTTCTTACACTCTGTTATGTATTTCAGAGCAATTATGAAAATGACGTTCAGAATATCAACTGGTACTCCGAGAGTGATGACGACGACGAAAATCGCTTGACAATCAAAGTGGAGGAGGAAGAAGGCAGCAGAAGAGAGAGAAACGACAGCGTAGATAGCAGCAGTGGGTTGGAGAGAGATGGGGCTGGTCAGGATATTGAGAGTTTAAAGTAAGTTACAGTATTTATATATGTATATATCAGTATTGCTTTTTTATCTTTATGACAGCCCAGGAAGGCGCCTAAATACTAGGTATGGTACATTCCACAATAATTCGTTGATTTCTCGACCGCAATAAAATTTAAATGTCAACCCTCAGTGGAAAACCCAGCCATAAATAGGTTGCCTGGCAAATATCTATTGTGTAGACACCGCACCTTTTAAAAGGGTATAGATCCTGATTACCTACTAATATTAATAGTTTAGGTTAACTATTTTGGATGCTCAATAACACACACAAAAATACCTTGAAAAACTCAAAACGACTGATGAACTAAGACGAAAAGACTCTGCTTTATATTCAACACCTGCAATTTGCCTCTAACCTACATAATATAACAAAAAAGGTACAATAATAAATAAAGGAAATTTTAAGTCTGGACCTACATGCGGGTACCCAAAGTATATTGAGTTTTACGACTAACAGTAGCAGGTAAAACGAGAAATCAACGAATTATTCTGGAACGTACTGTACCGTGCTTTTTCTTAATTTTTAGATCTTTCTGAAGTGTATTTATATTGTAACTAATCCCTTTTTATTAATATTTTTAGTTCATCGTTCCTCTCCCCGCCCGACTTTAACACGAAAACGGCCGATATAGTGGGAAAATTAGGCGACCTGTCAAAAATTGACATTTCCGCCGAGGTCACCAAACTGCTTACGTCGATGAGTCAGAATAAAACGCTGTGCCGAGTAGTACAGGGAGCAGTAGTCCAAGCTCAAAGCCGGAAGGGGGCTATAGTCCGAGAGCATCTGTTCCTCTTCAGGATCCGAGAATGTCTAGATCGGGTAAGTTCTTTTTTTTATAATTTGATACTACTCAGCTAACTTAGATTCCAGTCTTCTAAGCTCCTAAAAATCTTTTTTATGTAACTAGGATCCGAGATCAGCTAGTCAAACGAGTTCTTCTTCTCAGGAACAAAGTTTGTCAAGACAAGATTCGAGGCCGGATCCAAGACAAGACCCGAGACTGACAGATCCGAGACAGAGGCCGCGACAGAGCTCCAC
This sequence comes from Listronotus oregonensis, assembly GCA_019359885.1. Lineage (NCBI taxonomy): Eukaryota > Metazoa > Arthropoda > Insecta > Coleoptera > Curculionidae > Listronotus > Listronotus oregonensis. The sequence goes on from JAHBCN010004449.1 coordinate 29,499, forward strand.
CGACAGTCAAGAGAAGGTCAAGAAGCCAGAAAAGTTGAGCATATATGAGCAGGGAGGATTGGATATGAAAAAAGCGGCTTTGGAGATTGAAAGCGACGAATATAAAAGTAAGACCGTTTTTTTAAGACACTACCGACTTTATACTATGCAAAACCGTTATCAGATCCTCAAGGACATTTTAAACTATACGAGCTCTAATATTTCTTTTAATATTGTTGCAGGTTCTCTGAGACCGGACGTAGACCTCCGGAACATGTCGCTGCCCTTCAAAGGGATGCAGAACTACACCCCGGCCACCGAAATTGACGCTAGTATAAATTCTCACTTGCCCATGCCTTGGAAGGTTGCCGTAGTTGAGATACCAAGACCGGATTATACAGGTACTATGTTTAAAAACTCTAGATTGCATATTGGTTTTGATCGCACCTCGTAGACTCCGTAGCTCAAATCACCCGGCATACGAGGACTGATCAAAATAATGTCTTTTATGAATTTTTTTTTTTTTTTATTTTTTTTCACTTATTTGTTACAACAAAATAAAACACATAGAGTCTGAATAAATTGATTTTTTACTCACATTATCACAAAATCAAATAGTTTCTTTATTTCCCATATAAAGTATACTAAAGTAATGGGCCACCAACATGAAAGAAGTGAGAAAGAATACATTAGAAAAAGATAATTCGATGCCGTTCTTTTGACGTGTCATTGCTTTAATAAGCAATGTTGCCAGATGTTTTTTATTGGTTTGTTATTATTGGAGGTTGTTTTTTTTTCGTTTTACAAAAATCCATAATGCTTTCTTAGGTTACTTTGATTATTTTTACAATATCCAACATAAAGTTGGCTACATATAGACAAAAATGTATTGATTTCAATAGTATACAAAAACAAACTCGTGTACTGAACGGAAACTGTTTTTTCCAGGATTAAAACTAAGTATAAGCGATGCTGAGAAAACGGGAGATCCTCGGTTAAGAAAAATCTTCCGATTAAGTGTAGATGAAAAAGATAGTCCCGCATCGCCGAAGGCCAGTCCGAAGCAAAGTTCGGGTGCCCGAGTGGATCCCAGGTATGTACTTACTAATTTTTTTAAAATTTTTGTTGTTAAAGATGCAAAATTTAGGGTCTAGTATTTAGGACGACCAATATCTTGTATTTAAACCTTTTTTTCTGATTTTTAGACTGCGCAAACTCGAGGAAAAATCTCAGGATACGCAGCAGGGGCAACAGATGAGCTACACCCAGCAAGTCAGCATGTTGCAGTCCTCGCAGTTCTACCAAAGCCTGACCAGCAACCAAAAACTTCTACTCAATCAGGAACTGGCGAGATGCGACCAGAGCGGTGGAGGAGGAATGAACGATCCTGTACTTAACAATCTTTTGAACAACCTGAACTTATTACCTCAGGTAAACTTACATCAAATTGTATATTTTGTACTGGTTTTTATAGTCTTATTCCATTATATTATCATATTTCTTTTTTTTTACAGACTGTCACAAGTCAACCAGGTCCCACTCATGGAGGAGACGTCCTTTCCATTCTTGCCAACATCACCAAGATGAACCCTTTGATACCAAACCAGCCATTAATCGGCCAACAGGGGCTCCTAGGGGCAGCCCCTGGGATCCCTCACATTCCCTCATCAGTCGCTCAGGGAATGCCTCAAGATTATCCCATAAATTTCGACCCTAGAAACGGGGGACTGCTAGGAAACGCTCCTCCGGGAGGATACAATCAGTTCGGAGGCATGGATCAACAATTCGGGGGCTACGGAGATGATTTCTACGGCGGATACGATGATTCGGGCAACATGGGGCCGCAAGGAGGCAATATGGGACCACAAGGAGGCAACATGGGGCATCCGGGAGGCAATATGGGACCTCAAGGAGGTAACTTTAGGCAGGGCAGAGGGTACAACAACAATAACAGAGACGGAAGGCGGAGAGGTAATAGAGACGGTTTCCGAGGCGGAAGGGGTAACAGGAACTTTAAGAGAGGAGGAGGAGGAAGAGACATGAGGGGCGACAGGGGAGATAGAGGTGACAGGGATAGAGATAGGGACGGTGGTAGGGGGAATAGAGGACATTCGCCAGCATAAGAGTGGTTAGGGAAGTGCTTGAACTAATTTCTTGTTGATGTTTTGTTACTATATCTTCCATTATACATATAAATGTTAAAATAATGCTCAGATCTATTTTAAGCGTAGGAGATGGAATTTTAAAGAATGAACAAAACCTAAAGACACTGTTATTTATTATAAATACTTTTAGGTATTTAGGATAAAGGGGGCGAGTGTTTCTCGCGTTATTGTAATGAGGAAAATTAAATTGTATAGTTGAAATTTCGTGCCAAAAACGACAAAAAATTTTTGTACATGAAAATTAAATTATTAATAGATTTTAAGGGGGTTAGAATGGAATTCTAATTTATGCAATATTTGTAAAAAAGAATTGTAAATATATTTTTTTGGTACGTACTGTAAGTAGTAACATTAAATATTTAAATTTGAACGGACTTTTTGTATATTTATAACAAAGACTGACCGGTGGACCGAGAACTGCGCAAAAAGTAGACTGTTTCCGCTCTTTTTAAAATTCGAAGTAAATCTGAATGGTGCGCCGCATTGCATAAAAAAGTAGGACGATTTCTCGTAAAAATTCCTTTTTTGTAAAAGAAATTTAAGAAAAAATAATTCTGAAATCTAGTAATTTTATTAAGGATGACGTAATCAAAAACAAATAAAGAAAAGTCTTTCCATTGGTCAATTTGCGTTTGTAACCATTAGTCGAAGCTAAAAGTTATGAATGGTTAAAGATGAAAAAAAAAGTATTTCGTTTTTTGCTGATATCTCATAAACTATTAATATTTTATAAATAAAAAAAAAGAAGAGGAAATTTCTAAAAAAAACTCCTGATACCCGGAACTCTATCTCCATTATTTATACTTTTAATTTAACTCTTAAAATGGGCCTCCACGCGACATTTTTGGTTGCGCGCTCGGCTTCAAAACCGAGTACGTCACACTAAATATTTTTTAGGGTAATAAATAATAATTGACAAATTTTTAAAAATTATGGTGTATTCAGAACACTTTAAAGAACTCATTCCCCTTGAAAGTTAAACTGAAAATTAATTTTTCAACAAGTTAGACAATTGTTAATCAACAAAATTGTTTTGAACTTTCAAGTCAGTACCGGTGTTCAATGAGTCAGGTGTATCTCAGAAAATGTTTATCGCACAGCGTTGGGAAAACATATTTTAGTAAAAGTGGTCAAGAGAAATAGCTGGAAATTATTTTCAAGTTTCTGAAATGGCCGCTAGGGAGCGTAACTGCAATCTTGAATCAAAGTATGTTTTTCTGAATTTTCTATATTAACCTCAAAAAGTACCTGATCTTTAAAGTCGAACATAAATTTTAACCTTTTTTTTCTACAATTTTCGCTGTATCTCTAAAAATAAAGCGGTGGGGGTATTTAAAGGCTTCGTAAAAAACACCTGACTTTAAAAAGGCTAAGCCGATTTTAACAAGCTTAGGCTAGTTGACAAGAGCAATTCTTGGGCTATAAATTATATAATATTTAAAGTTTTGTTAGTTTCACATGTCGCCGCTAGAGGGCTTTTTTCAACATTCCAACATAAATGGTAATTTTCTCAAAAAGATTGAATGCATTGGTATGATTCTTTTATATAAAAAAGTAGCTAAATGATACTTAAACAAGCTCGCGAAAACCATATCTCGATATCTTGTTCCTTACCTAAAATTTAGGCCAAAGAAAATTTTGTACGTCAATAACTCAAAAACTATAAAAGCTACAAGAAATTTTATATAACATAAATTATCTATTTTTACGAAACCTTAAATTTAGGTTATATAATCTGTTCGCCTAAATGCAATACTTAACGAGTTATAATCAATTAATCGAATTTTCAGGATTTTTTTAAGGTATACTCCTGGAATTCGATTGTTTTATTATAACTAGTAAAGTATTGCATTTAGACGAAAAGATTGTATAACCTAAATTAAAGGTTCCGTAAAAATACATTATTAATGTCCTATAAAGTTTCTTGTAGATTTTATAGTTTTTGAGATATTGACGTATAAAATTTTCTTTGGCCTAAATGTTAGGTAAGGAACAAGATATCGAGATCCGGATTTCGCGAGCTTGTTTAGGCATTATTTAGCTACTTTTTAATAAAAAATATACCAATGCATTTAATTTTTTAAAGAAAATTAACCATTTTTGTCGGAATATTGAAAAAGCCCTCTAGCGGCGACATGTGAAACTAACAAAACTTCAAATATTATAACATTTATAGCCCAAGAAAAGCTCTTGTCCACTAGCCTAAGCTTGTTAAAATCGGCTTAGCCGTTTTGAAGATACAGAGTGTTTTTTACGGAAACCTTTAAATACCCCCACCACTTTATTTTTAGAGATACAGCAAAAATTGTTGAACAAAAAAGGTTCAAATTAGGCTCGACTTTAAAGATCAGGTATTTTTTGTTAGGTAAATATAGCAAAATTCACAGAAACATCACTTTTTTAGATTCAAGATTGTAGTTACGCCCCCTAGCGGCCATTTGAAACTTAAAATAATTTCTATTCTTGACCACTTTTACTAAAAATATTTTTCCCAACGCTGTGCAATCAACATTTTTTGAGATACAGCCGGCGTCCTTTCCTATTTGGACACCCGGTACAATGAAGACGAAAGTTCAAAACAATTTTGTTAATTGACAATTATCTAACTTGTTAAAATATTAACTTCAAGTTAAATTTTCAACGGGAATGAATTCTTTGAAATGTTCTGAACGCATCATTATTATTATTATTTTTTTTTTTAATAAATATTTAGTACGCCGAGCGCGCAACCGCAAATGTCACGCAGAGGCCCATTTTCAGCGTTAAATTAAAATTATAAATAATAGAGATTGAGTTCTGGGGGTCGGAAGTTTTTTTTGGAAATTTCCTTCTCTTCTGTTTTTTTTTTCATCTTTAAGTGATTATAACTCTTACAATTTCTTATGTGCTAATAAACACTTCCGATAAATTTGTCTAGACATTCTTCCGGATCAAATTAATGAGCTATCGCACGTATTTTTGGGAGCAGTATCTCTATTTTCCACCATTTTCAACTTTGTGCTTAGACTTGTTACTGACTGTTTGGACCAATGCGATACATTTTTGCTTTCGTCATTTTCGAATAAAGATGGACAGATTAAAGGTATTTCCCATGTCGTTCCTACATTTTTGTGCACACCACCCTACTACTTCCAAAACGAAGGACGATATTGACTGAAATTTTTATTTAAGGTAATAATTGTACCTTGTACATAGAAATTTAAATAAAGTACATGTCATTCCTAAGATTGTACATAAAATATATTTAAATCAAATTAACTTTAATATTGTAAATTAATTATATTAAGAAATAATTTATTTTCGTTATTATCGATTATCATGAATGTAGATTTTAGTTTTTCGTTAAGGTTGTCTTTGGACGTGGAAATCAATTGAAGGGAAAGACAGCCTTAATGATTGGAGGTTATATTTTAAAGGCTTTTTACAGGAGAAATTATGTTTATTGAAGCATAAAGATAACCATTAATTTGTGCGAATGATTTACACATTGATTCAGCAGATTTATCAGTGGGAAAAAATCTTGTGGGTATACTAGTGGGTGTTCCAAATTTAAGCCTCACCATTAAAAACTGGAAAACTATGAGAGATAGAAAAAAATAAACCCATTTTTTACCAGTAAACTACAAACCGAGGTAAATATTTACCCCACGGAATTTTTGCTCTTAAAGAAAGCAGTAATCTGACTTATGAGTACTAGAATTTTTTTCGTTTTTTATGCCCAAGCGAATGGTGAAGAGCAAATTTAATTTTATCAAGATTTAGTTGGTTAAAAATTGATTTGAATAGTTATAAATACTGAAAAACAGCCAAACCGTCATTTAACAAACAAAAATTTATAACTATTTTTCTAAACAACCGATTTTGAAATTTCCATTGGGATTTCAAAGAGGACGCATAAGGCTTTGAGAAAAAATATCAATCGTGATGTTTTGGTAAAAAAGTCTATTTAATTAATACTTTGAAAATTCAAACAAATTGAGAATCCGATCGATGGAAAAATCAGATAAATATCCATAAAATATTGGTTTTTCAAGAATATATTTCTGTTTCTCTCGTAAAAAATATTAAAAAAATTGAAAAAAATTAATGGATATAAAAATAATAAAAGTAAAGTTACTTTTCTTGTGACTAGTTTATTGATTTAAAATAAAAGTGGTCCGAATTTAATATAGTTCGATAAACTTGTAAACAAAAGGATATAAAGAGTAATAAACTAGCAACTAAAAAATATATTAATAATTATTTATAAATAAAGGCAACAAACACAATGGGCTATCGTTTTGTTGATCCAACGTTTCGGATTTTGTGGATCATCATCAACTTCGAGATTCGAATAGTGAGGTTCGAATTCGGGACACCCTGTACACTTCACAGGATTGAACTGTGCGGAGCTTTAATATTGACGTCATTTTCTACTGAAAATGTGATAAATGTTTAGAGAAATATTTATTTATTAATTAATAATCTTATAATAAAAGTACAGTGTTGTGCATACATAACACTACGGGAAATATAAACACTATTGTGGATTATAAAAATGGCAGCATACTGGATGTCCCTGTATAATACGAATTTAAATTGCTTTTCAACGTTTCGTCCTTAATTGTACACGTCATCTTCAGAGATCTTATCTTAATAAGGGTAAAAAACTCCGCAGATATCTTGTATAATCAAAGGTGGAACGTCGAAAAGAAATTCAGTTAATTCGAAGACGGTAGCCACGATTTTTAGTGTCTCTGTTGTGCCCAACATTGTACTTTTAGAGTTCTTATAATAATTGGTGTATATTATTGTAAATCTAAGGTCTTTTTGCAATAAAAGGAATTAATTAAAACACTGGCTAGTTTTATTTATGTCTTTATTAGTGTTAATAGCTTTAGTAACATTAAAAAACGCACCAGGAATAAGGCCAGAGAACAAAGAGTCGAAAAAAGTTCATATATATTGAACATATATTATCTACAAATAAATTCCAAGAAAATTAAAAGAGGTTTTTGAATATTTGAAACTTTTTGTTAACTCTTCACAGTATATAGTCCTTTTAAATCAGAACAAATCCTTTTGTCGAGTTTTACGAAATTTAAGATTAGACATTTAGACATTATGTTAGACAAAATGTTATAGGAAGTGTTTCCGAACCATGACTGGATAAAAAATAAGTCCTTGTAATGATATGAACTCCCATATTTATAGAGAACCTGCGTAAAAACTAGTGGCGCCTCTCACGTTAGTTTTGTAAGTTTGTACGTGAGGACGACTATAAACATACATTTCAATACTGACTCACGAATCATGTAATTTTTTATTAATTATTTCTTTGTAATCTTTACAAATTTATAACTTATTGAAACAATAAATATTAATAAGAAAGTTATGATTAAGTGATTATGAGTGAAAAAAAAGGGTAAAAACAAGCAAAGATCTGGCAACATCGGTGGTTGTGTTTTAATACTTACAGTAAAATTGAGTCAAATATAAATTTTTATTCGTTTTGCGTTTTTAGCGAAAATATGGAAAATAAAATTTTCTAATTAAAAACTATCGAGTAATATATTTTGAGGTTGAAAACTTTTATATTTGCAAAATAAATGCAAACATCGAATTAATATATTTTTTTAAATCTTGGTTTTAATACTATTTTTTAGGTTTTTGTCTACAACTTTTTTCTGACGCAATTTTTAAAATGAGCTTGCTAGATGTAATTTCATTAATATTTGTCAGATATATAATTTTTTGAATTTTACAAAATTTCATCTATTTGTTAGGTTATTTATTGACTATGTCAAAAAAAAGGATCAAAATGAACTACAGTGTAAATGGGCTTTATTATTTCAAATGTTCAATTGGCTCTAAAATATTAAAAAACTGCGAAGTGCATTTTTAAGTAGGGGTGAATTTTGCCCACTTTTCAGTTTTTTTAATTTTAACTCAAATTCTAGGCACTTGTCGTAAATGGACATTAACATACAAGTTGTTTAAAATTAACTTTCCTATCAAAATGTCACCTTCTAAAAGCAAAAAAAAAATACAAAAATAATTCAAAAAACGAAGCAAAAAACAAAAAGACGCATTTTTTTTTAAATTTTACCTCATAACTTTTTTCCACGTGAATTTGCGTATAGATATTGCTTTACAGAAAAAAAAACCGTTATCATGTACTTTAAAATGGTTTTTGGTAAAAGTCTTTAGGATTTGTAGTAACCGAGATATTAATTTTCAAAGTTGGCTACTTTTCTCTTTTTTTTTAATGGTTTACAAAAAATAATAATTAATTCAAAACTTACATCAAGTGTACCATCAAAATGTTGTTTAATACTAGTTTGACGTATAGATTGAGCTTTTATTAAACTAGTACTTCCAAAATTCCATTCTTGAACATTTTTTACATGGTTACTTAGGAATAAATTTTCACCTTTTTTATTAGACGATAGCCGTAAATCTGGGACATTTATTTTTTGAAACCCACTCTTTATAATTACAATGTTTGACATTTTTTATTTTAATAATTAATGTACAATTACTATAGCGATCAGTATAAAATTCAAATTCTCTCACATACTAAATGCTAAATTTTGCCACCATGAGCGCTAGTGCATAATCACAAGGTCACGCAGCTTCTCTATAGTTATATAAACAATCCTAAATCTATCTCAAATATGGACATCTGCTAGTTTCTTCGAGCATATACCTGTAGAGGCAGCTTTGCTTTGCGAACAAGTGTGCGAGAGAAAGAAGAGTAGCCGAATAGCCTTTGTCTCTCGCTCCACGTGCCTGATTGGTCGGTGGGGATATATATAACCCGCCCTGCGTACTGATAAGTGGGAGGGGTATATTGGCCTCCCCGCTGACCAATCAGGCACGTAGAGCGAGAGAAAGGATATACGGCTATTCTTCTTTCTCTCTCGCACAGGGGAGTGCGGCAAAGCTGTCTCTATAGGTATATGCTCGTAATCTAGTTTTGATTTAAAGGAACAAAATATTTTATACTCCATAAGAGATGGATTTCATTTAAATCAAAGTTCAATGGCCTTACCGAAAGGGAGCATTTAAAACCAAAAGATCATGCTGAACACATTAAATTAGATAATTTAGGAACACAATTTAAAATATACAGAGTGTTTCAAAATTTTTTTAAATACCCTGTACAGTTATTTCGCTTATGGAAAAAACTTAATACCACTCTTGGTAGTGTAACAATGCAATTTTTGATAGTAAATTTATTAAAAAACAAAATTAATTGATAAATTACGTCACTCTCGTCAATTCACTTATCACAGTCTAGAAAAAACATACCAAAACAGGTCTTGGCCTATTTTTACATTTACTTTTGGATTGTCAAATTGACATCATCATTAAATTTGTCTTTAAAAGGGCTATCTAAATATATATATATATATATATATATATATATATATATATATATATATATATATATATATATATATATATATATATATATATATATATATATATATATATATATATATATATATATATATATATATATATATATATATATATATATATATTTTTTATTTAATAAATAATTTCCCATTGCAAATCAACAACAAATAGTGCGCTGTTGCCAATGTCAAACCAAAGTTGGCAAATATCCGTATCGGGAAAACAATGTTGCTGACCAGTTCATCTTGTTCTTAAACAATTTTAATGTAAATAAATGCATCTGTGCCCTTATATGTCTCTATTTATTGCATTGTTTAAATGTCAATTTACATTTCAAGAAGTAAATGTATATGTAGACTTAAACTTAATAAATAACGTAACAGTGACAGGGGACATGCAACAAAATTATATATAATGACATATCAATTTATCACTACATTAAAATGTACATTATTTTTCTTAGTAAATTATAAGCATTATTGCTTATGCGCTTTTGGTGGTTTTTTCGCTTTTTTAAAGTTTATTTAATATAAATTTCTTATTTAATGGGCTATCGTTGGAAACTGTAGGATCTAGTATACAGTCGAGCAAAAATTACAAAAAACAAACGAACCTCTTAAGGCATCGTATAAAAGCACTACTATCATATCCTAAAAAACGTAATTTGACGCTTATCCCCTACCCTTATCACTTCAACACTCGATCATCTAAAGCCCTATGTAATCCTCTGCGTAACTGATATTCCCCTGCCAACTCCTCCAGGTCGGGCCAGATTTTTTGTGACACCACCTTGAATCCCGATTTCGCTAATCCGTAGAATTCTTTCGGAGTCAAAGTATTGCTAGTGAATTTCCAACCAAGGTGGTTGTTGCAGTTGGTACATTGCATAATTGTCCATGCATACCTGAAAAATTCTTATAGATAGAACAGTATTATAGAGGTAAATCTAGTGTCTAACTGAAAGCCGCGTTTACACGATGCCAGTTGAGGAGACAATTGTCGGGGCCAGTTGCGTGAATGTCTGAGGCCAGTCCAGTTGAATGAGAACTGGTTCACACGGCGAAACTATAGACTCGGCAGTTGGTGACGAAAAATGGCGGAGTCCTCATCGTCTGTTGTGTCTCGTGATGAATTGAGAGTAATGTGTGATGACCTTTGTCGGGAATTTATCGCTGAGGCTTGCGAAGTTCTTGAAGAAGAGTTAAATAAGAAGAGAGAGTGGTCAAGGAAATGGCTAATGAAAAGAGACAGTCACGAAGCTTTATCACAATTGATAAAAAAGTTACGAATGGAGGATCCATTGGAATATAAGGCTTGTTTAAGGATGAGTCCGGAGAGTTTTGACGAGCCAGGGGCCAGAGGTGTTTACACGTAGCCAATAATTTTATATCAGTAAGCTGTCCTGTGTCATTTGTCTCCTCAACTGGCATCGTATAAACGCGGCTGAAGGTTCGTGTTCAGCGAAAATGGTACAGTTTTATTAATAGAAAATGGGTACACTAAAATTGTTATAGTGTAAATCGTTTTGATTGGATTTGACCTAAAAATAATGTATAGTTGACAAGCTTGTCACTGGCAAAATTTTTCAAAGTGTTTTTTTTCTGAAATTAAAAAAAAAAAAAATAATAACCAGATTTGAAGATGGGGAGTCAATAGGCACTAGCAGATTTTACCCCAAAAAAGCAAAACACAATTTTAAGAATTAAGCATTGTTGGATTCTGGAGGGGTCTTAACCTACCCTTGCAGAAGAACGTATAATGGACAAATTAATGTCTACCGTCCAGACGATACAAGATTTGAAGAACCTACATTAGCGACCTTGCTTTCAGAGCTGGGCGATTTTTTTTTAAAACGGTTTTGATTGGATTTGACCAAAATAATGTATAGTTGACAAGCTTGTCACTGGCAAAATTTTCAAAGTGTTTTTTATCTAAATTAAAAAAAGCTGAAATAATAACTCAGATTTGAAGATGGGTAGTCAATACGTGCACTAGCAGATTTTACCCAAAGAAGCAAAAATTAAGAATTAAGCATTGTTGATTCTGGGGACTTAACCTACCGCTTGCAGAAGAACGTATAATGGACAAATTAATGCTACCGTCCAGACGATACAAGATTTGAAGAACGCTACATTAGCGACCTTGCTTTCAGAGCTGTGTGATTCGTGCCCAGCATGGAGTTCCGTTCGAATGTGAGGGCGGGACAATCGCATAGAATGTGTTCCGCGGTCTCATCTTCTTGTTCACAGCCTCTAAATAATCCTGTGTTCGTTAGGCCCATTTTAAACAGGTGTCCTCGTAGCCCGCAGTGGCCAGTTAGAACGCCCGTTAGTGTTCGGAGGTTCCTTCTGGACATCATAAGGTAATTTCGCTATTGACTTGTCTGGATAGCTCAGCATTATTTTTGCAAAATTGCAGTTTGTAGTATCATCCCATTTCCCTTTAAACAGTCGATGGGAGTATTCTTTAATGATGTCTCGTCGGACCAACTAGTTTCCGTCCCGCAGCCGCCCTAGCCAGCGAGTCAGCGGTATGATTACCTTTAGATATGTCATGTCCCTTGATCCAGGCTAGGTTGACCACATTATTTAGAGAGATGTTAGTCAGGGCTTGATGACATTCTAGCACTAGTCCCGAAGTAATTCGTGGTATTTTCAGGGCTAGTAATGCTTGCCTACTGTCTGTATAAATACAGATCGTATGGTTGGCGATGTTGCGGCTTTTAATTTCGTAAGCCGCTATGGTTATGGCTGTCAGTTCGGATTGAAGCACGCTGGGTTCGGCGTCCATTGTCCATCCGATTTTCAGGTTTATGGTTGGTGAGTATATGCCACAGCCTGTGCCCACCTTGGTCTTATAACCAAATTAAAGTTTTTATTTTTATTATTTTATTATTGTTATTGGTTACGTTAAGTTTAAAAAATTTCGTTGTAGAAATATTCTGATACATTAAAATCATTTATCACATTTTATGTCTTCTTATTTTGTCTATGGCAGTCGATAAAAAAAAAGCCTGATTTACGCAAATATGGCAAAATCTAGTTATAAGACCTGCACCCATTTTCATTGATACAACTGTATCTTCGGTCATATATTCGGCTTTGGCCAAAAAAAGCCGAAGATTTGGCCGAAGCCGAACTTTTGTCTCTGATTATATTTTATCAGGCTTCGTATATATCATAAAAAAGTAAAAAAAAAAAATTTACCCTGGGAACCATGAAAACTGCCGTGAAGGATGTCCTACTAACTGAAAATTCGTAGCCGACAGCACCGTTACAGTCTCGAAAACATGCCCACCTGAAGAAGGATACAAAGTATAAAATTTACTTAAACTTAAATAGTTTTAAAAAATTACTTATACATTCTTATACTTTAAATCCCAAAATTTTTACAAGTACCTTACTTAGTTTTTTAAATTTAAATACATGAAAATTAAAAAATAAAATTACATGAAATTAAAATTACAAACATTTTAAAATTTTTTAGGATTAAAATATTTTTATTATCTGTCACATAAATTGCTATACTGCGTCTTTCTCTGGGGTCGATCGTTGGCCCCCCATAATAAATTTCAATTTTTTTCTAAGTGTGAATTTTGCACAATTTTCAAATTTTGCACAGGAAATTTTTAATTTTTGCACACCTGCGCAAGAGAAACTGTGACTATGTAATTGTGGGGGAGACCAACTTAACCCCACCCCCCCCCACTTATTTTTTAGATTTTTTTTTATGTCAATTGATAGCTTTATTTTTGCACAGTTTTGCACAACCATTGGCGATTTTTGCACAAGTGCCCCAAAAGAGGTATAATGCTTATTTATCCGTAGCTCCCCCCACCCAAAGTTTTTTAACTTTGATTATATCAAATGATAGATTGTTTTTTCCAATTTTGCACAACCATTGGCAATTTTTGCACAAGTCCCAAAAGAGATATAATGCTTAAAAAATATAGCCAACCCCCCCCCCACCTAAAGTCTTTTAGCTTTAATCATATCAAATAATAGATTGATTTTTACTATTTTAAACCCTTTGGGGGTTTTGCAAAGGCCCCAAAAGATATGATTTAAAAAATAGTAGCCCCCCCAAAAAATTTTTTTAAATTTTTTTATTACCCCGTTTTTTTTTTTTATTCGTAAGAATAATGCATAATAAAGTTGGTTTGGATATCAATAATTGGTTGTGCAAAAATTTAGCTATCCTTTTTTTGATCAAATTTAAAAAAAGCTTTTTTGGTATAATCAAAGTTAGAAAACGTTGAATACGGGGGGACTACGGATATATTTTATAAGCATCATCCTCTTTTGGGGCACTTGAAAAAAAAATCGCCATTGGTTGAAAAAAAAATCAAATACTTGGATAATCAAAGTTAAAAATTTGGGGGGGTTTGGATATTAACAATGCGGTTGTGTAAAAATTTAGCTATTTTGGCATGATCAAATTTAAAAAAAACTATTATTTAGTATAATAAAAGTTAGAAAACGTTGAATGGGGGGGGGGCACTACGGATATATTTTATAAGCATTATATTTTTGGGGCACTTGTGCAAAAATCGCCAATGGTTGTGCAAAATTGTCAAAAATCAATCTTTTGTTTGATATAATCAAAGAAAAAACTTTGGGGGGGGGTAATCATTTTAAAAGCATTATACCTCTTTTGGGGCATTTGCACATATCGCCAATGGTTGTGCAAAATTGTGCAAAAATCAAGCTTCCATTAAAAAAAAAAAATAAGTCTCCCCCCCCCACGTTAAATCACAGTTACTCTTGCGCAGGTGTGCAAAAATTAAAATTGCCTGTGCAAATTGTGCAAAATGTGTGCAAAATTCACACGAAAAAAAAATTGAAATTTATTAGTGGGGGTGCCAACTTGAGCCCCCCTTCCCCAAGTGTTCATCACAATATTTTTCAAAAAAAATATTGGATCCAAAAACAACAAATATGGGTGACCACCCGTTATTTTATATTAAATATTAAATATATTTTTGTTTATACTTTATGGTCAGTAGACAACCTATATAACAAGCATGTTAATTCCCATCATGAGACTGAGGGGACTAAGACTTCCATAACAATATGGTCACGCATTCTCCTTCAAAAAGGACCTTCAAAAAATTAGTGTTACTTAAGGAAATAAAAGTTTATATTAACAATAATAATAAGTTTAATTTTGGCTTTTATGTTAATAGGTCAACATAAAGACTTTGTCATATTTTATTAATTATAAGTAACTATATGAGCTGAACTGGAGAGCACATCTTGAAATGGTAGCGAAGAAGGCCACAGGATCGCTATGGCTCTGCAGAAGAGTCGTGGACGGGACGGGGACTTTCTCCTAAGGTCATGAAGTGGATATCAACAGCATCAGGCCACGGTCTGTAGTGGCAACGCACGGAACTTAAGACGGCACAGATAATGCTGAAACACATACAAAGAATGGCATGAGGGGAAAAACTGGGGCAGCATCCACAACTCCGAGGAATCGCGGGGGTTTTAAAGGGGCTCCCACCTCTCCTAAAATAGTCAAGGCCTCAGCAAGGGCAGAGGACAAGACTGGAGTGTGGAGGACGGTGGAGGACCAGGGGGGGGGCTGTGACATCATGGGCCAAGTGAGAACTGTGGCTCTTTCATGAAGCAGGATAGCATCCCCCCCTAATCCCAGACCTCATGCACAAGGTGGACATGGCATCGGCAGATGACTGGGCTCACAAACGCTGTGGGACACCAAGGAAGGAACAGTTATATACACAGATGGCTCAAGGAAAGGAGGCCGCACAGGCTTCGGTTTCTATGTAGAAAGGACGAACTACAAGTTCTATGGAACAATGGGAAAATATGCAACCCCATTTCAGGCGGAAGTTAGGGCAATAGCCAAACCATAGAATACTGCCTGAATAGAAGATACAGGGGAAAAAAACTATATGTCGACAGGGCAGCGATCGGGGGCCAACAAATACAGTGCCGATCAGAAACAAATAGATGTCGGGAAGCTATTAATAAACTAACGAAAAAAAGAGAGTCACCCTGCAATGGGTCCCTGGACACAAAGGGATCCCGGGGAAAGGCTGACAAACTCGCCAATTTGGGAGCTGAGGACAATGGACCTGAATATCCTGGGTTTCTTACAACGCGGATATGACGGTAGCAACATGGATAGAGAAACGGTTCAAAGAACTGGAAAAAAACAAAACCAGACAATCAAAGGTTTTTGGGGAAGAACTGCATAAAGGACTTCAATAGGGTGCAAATGAGAAACCTGACAGGCATCTGACAGGTCATTAGAAACAGACACTATCTCAACAAGATAGGAAAAGGAGACAAGTACATGTAGATGGTGGGAAAGGGGGAAGAGGCCCATACATGTACTTAGAAATTGCCCACCTAGGGCACATCGGGGGAAATGCGGGGGGCTTGGGGGGACCTAAATGACATAAGTTCCCCTACCACAAAGGGGGACTGCATCACTAGTGAGAAAGTTTTTTAAAAGCAAAACGACAGCACCATATTAGGTAAAAGGAATGCATACAAAAGGGACAGTAGGGGGTGACGGAACCGGGGGTTTTAAATTTTTGGGGCATAAGGGCTTAGGCCTCAGTGCTAAGGGCCCCCCAAAAAGGGAACTCACCATGCTACAATAGATAGAAAAAAGTATAAGTATACAGATCTCCCGAAAATGTGAAAATTTTGGATTTGAAAAAAAACAAGAAGAATTTACAGGTTTATAAAAACTTTTTTTTATGAAGATTTTCCCCCAAAAAAATCCAAGGAAACGATTTTTTTTGACATAATTATTGAATAATTATTGAACCTTCGGTATATTCCAATTTTAATATTAATAAGAAAAATAATATGTAATTTGACTTTTCAAAAATATCAAAGGAATTTTTTTTTAAATTTTGCCGCGGGGGCGAACTAGTGCCCCCCCTTTTTTTTGGTAAGAACTTTAAACGTTTTTACCAACCTTTCCCCATTAATTAAAAATTGTACTTTCATTTATGTAGCTAATCATAACCATTTTAAAAAATCACTTTATCTACACTGTTTCCTAAGTTCTGTAGGGTTGAACAAAAAAAAGAGAAATTTTTCTCCTGTCCCAAAAGGGGTTGACCTGAATTAAAAAAAACTTTTCAAAAATTTTAAATTTTTGGATCGTTTTTTTTATAATAAGGTTGCTAAAAAACATTTGATGGAACAAAGATGTCTTTTATCGAAATACGCCAACTGATGAAAAAGACGTTTTTTAAAAACGGTTAGATTAGCGAAGAATGAAGAGTTCTTTTTTTAGTCAACGGTTAAAGGTTCGTAAAAAAAGGCCCTTTTAAAAAGGGGAAAAAAGGGGGTCATGAATGTCACAGAGTAATTCACAACACTTCCTTTGATAGTAATTTGAAAAATCTTACTGGGTATGTTTAAAAATTGATTCCATTAGAGCTTTTGGGAGCCAATATCTTCCAAGAGGAGGTACGAAAAAAAGTTTATATAATTGTGCTTTTTCCTTTCACGTGTTTTTTTTTCACTTTTTGGGAGATTTCATATTTTTTTCAGACACCCTGTAAAGTATATAAGTTTTCGTTTTTTACTGTAAAAAAAACAGTGTAAACAAAATTTTTCCATTATAAATCCATTAAATTCAAAATATTCATATTTCTTGGCCATGTCGCCATGTGTCTATAATTATACTTATACTTTTTTACTCTAAGACGACGAACAGCTTTCCACTCACATACCTGGATTGACATAGTTACTCTGTATTCCATCCTTGGACATGGCGAAAACTTTAGTCGGATCTGTGATTTGGGCTTCGCAATTTTCGCAGCACATAACTCTTCCCTAAATGGCGAAAAAAGCAAAGATGTAGCAACAAATAAGTGACTCATCATGCATCTGATTAAATAATTATATACAGTACTTTTTAGCATAAAAATCCTTGTGGTCACGTGGCCTAGTGGCAAGATGGCACTATTAGCTTTTTTTCGAATGGAAAGAGGGATCATGTAGCACCTCGTTTAAAAGGACCCTTCAATTCTCTAACAACACCGCTTTATTCGACATTCTTTGGCACAATAAAGTTGCTTTTTGAATAAAATTAGTAAAAAAGTTAAAGTCCAGTTGCAATTAATTATTTAAAAATTATTATTGGTAAAATATTTGAGCACAAACAGTGTTGAGTAGGGAATTGAAGGGCCTTTAATACGAAGTGTGATATGACCCCCCTTTCCATTTGAAAAAAAAATGTGCTTATAGTGCCCTCTTGGCACTAAATTACTTAACCACAATATAGTTTCCATGCCAAAAGTTAAGAGGAGGGAAGAGTATTAAAAACCGCACTGTATATATTTTAAGACATTTCTCAATAGTATGTTCTTTGTAAAATTGGATATCTACCAATGCACTTTTTAACAAGACTTATTTTTTAAGATTAAGTTTAAATTTTACAGTTTTTATTGTATTTTTAGTAGTTATATGTTTTACCATTTGGAATATATTTTTACGTCGTTTCCTTAAAAAATAAAATACAAGAAAAAACTCTAACTTGAACAAGACTCCACAGGACCAAATATTTATGACAATTCTGAATATTAAAGAACCACTGGAAGAAGAGAAAATTTAAAAAAGCTGTAGTAATTGTAAACAAAAAAATGTATTTAGCAAGCCTACAATCGACATTCCGAATATCTGGCAGACGTTGCTGAACCGTGAAAAATCAATCAAGCTTCGATGAGCAATGGAAAGTATATAAGTCGTAGCTTTAAGAAATAGTTTTTAGTTATCACTTAAAAACGGTTGGAGGTACATCACTAACCGAAACGTTGTGTATCAATTAACAAATAAAGACAATAAGAGTCCAAGATTTTAGTGTTACTGTATTTTTACGTACTGTAATATTTCTGAATAAATAAATACATAAAAAGATAAACACTAATACTCACCAATTTTAAATAAATACACTCCAGTTTGAGACGTTCCAAAGTGCTTCTAAGACCCAAAATTTTCAGACGTTCTTTATGGCTCAATTGGTAGTTCTGTACAAACCAATAGGATAATTTTTCTGGGTCACTAGGTATATATTCTAACAAACAAAAATAATACGTTGTAAATAAAACAAATTAGGCTTGCCAGGTGTACCAAATAAGACAAGTCTTAAAATAATGAATCTATTTTAAACCAAAATTTTTGGTTTTTCCTGTAAATAAACTAATTTACAATATAAAAATAATATTTAGGATTATTTACCGACATAAAATGAAATATACTTTATACAAAAAGTAATTTAATTTCTTTTAATTTTTTAAATTAGTAGAATGTTTATGATTTGCGATTTTTATATTTTATATTCTTCTTCCCATCTTTAAAAACGCATGAGTGATTGATATAAACAAAGCCCATTTGTTAGGCATATTACAGTATATACAATAAACTAAAAAAATATCAGAAAGCACCAAAAATTTTTAAATAAAGAATAATGTTATAAGCCTTACCTTTGCCATATGAACTGAGGCCTTCTACTAGGGTTTTGGTATAATAACTGACTTCATTTAGTTCATACACCCAACTTGGCAGTGGGAATTGTGCAGAATGACATCTACAAATATAGTTTAGTGTTCACAACTTTTAAAAATACACCAACATACTTTAAAGGAGTTATACATACTGTTAAAATTTTTAAAAAATGGCAAAACGATGTATTCCCGGAAATCAACTATGACAGCTTTCAAAATAATAACTTTTACAAAAAAGACTCTTAAAATACAGTTAAAAGTTACACTAATATGTGTAAAAAAATTAACTTCAATAAATTAAAAGGTCTTCTTGAAAAAAAATAAAATAAAAAAATGTTTTTTTTAGTTTCCTGACTGCATATTATAACCTCTTAAGAAAGTAGCTTTTTTTCAACCTAGTCCGAAAAAGTCTCATTTTCTGTACTAGTCCAGAAAAAAACGCAACTTTTCTAACCTTCTAAAACTTTTGCACTGCTTTAAATCCTCAAAACTGTCCAACTTCCATTTCCTCTTATTCTTTAAGGCAAAAAGTTGGGTGTCCTCCAGGGGAGCCACTATTGGAGGCTCCGCTAGAATCTTAACAGTGACTAGCTTTATTCTGCCTAAACACACAAATTATAAGATATAGAAAAACAAGAATTAACATTAACAAAACTTCTTAAAAACGAAATGGTGAATGCGATATTGTTTTTAACCTTATTATACCTGCTATATTTTCTATCTTAGATCCGGCCACCCTCTTGCATCTCTGTCTACCTCTAGCTTTGACATGTAACATATCATTTCTTAAATTAGTCTCAAATATTTCCATGGTTACACCATATTCGTACAGACCATTATATCCTGAACTAAAAAAAATTGTGTAATATAGTACAGTAAACGAGGTGTGGACCTGAAGATCAGATTGGAAAGTCACATTTTTTTTTAAATTTGCAGGTATTAATGTATACAATGATCTCTGAAAATATCATAGATAAGAAAATGTCCGCAAGGGCCTGAAAATAGCCTTCAAGAGCCCGGAAATCCGTTTTTTTTTACATGGCGCTTACATAATTTGTGTTTGGAAGAAAATAAAGACCAGATTCAAAGTTCATATGAAAGAGGAACCTGTAGCTCTTATTACTGTTTCTTTTTTTTGTTTGATACAATTGTTAACCTCGAAAAATTTGAGCGTGAAGAGAAAGTAATTATCAAAAAAAAAGTAGAGTTTTTGTTGGGGTGAGAATTTTCTCGATTTTCTGGAAAACTAAAAAACTTGGAAAAAAGAAGAGTGCCATTGAAAAGGGGACAATCTAAGCTTCCATCAATCAAATTACTTTTTAAGTAATTAAATTATTTGGATTTGTACAAATCAATTACCAAATACAATTACATTATACTATTAATTGATTATACAAATACAATTACCTTTTCTGGAAAGTAATTGAATTAAAGTAATCCAGTAATTGAGGAGTAATTGAATGTTTTTTCAATTATTTTTATTCAATTACTGACAGCTCTAATTATATGAAAAATAGAAAATAAAAACAGTATGTTCAAGGGACTTATTGTATATGAAACGTCACAATATAACTATGTTTGACAGCTAAAACAAATCCATCTTACTTGGCACATAATAACACAAAAACTTTATTGTGTTCTTCGATAAAATTCTGCATAACTCTATTCTCAAAGTGGTTGTTCATGACCAAGGGAAGAGTGAATCCTGGGAATACCAGGGTGTTGGTATAGATTGCGAAATATATTTCGTAAGACATCGCCATCCTCAAACAGTGAGTAACCACTAAGCGGATTCAATTTTCCCAGATACTAAAAAAAAATAGACAATATTTTTTTTCCAACAGTTACTAGTATTATTAAACTTACTCCATGAGTTGTTGGAATATCTCTATCGTATTCTCCAGTTGATGCATTGACTAACTGCAAATTTTCATCTTCTAAGAAAAAAAAATTGTTAGTAACACTTAGTTTTCATATTTAAATTAAATATCCGGAAAACAGTGAATGATATTTCACGGTAATGTGAATAATTTTTTATTTTTAGGGTTTTTAAAAATCTATACCCTGTGACATGGATCGAAGTGGTCCCATGTGGCTAAAATCCCAAATATTTTTTTATGGTTGGATCCTCCGAAACAACAACGAATATTCTTTTACTAAAAACAGTATAATAATAAAAAATGTCTTTTTACTTTAAAAACACAAATTAAGTGTTAACATTTGTAAATCCTTTTAATTTTTCCTATACATAAGTAAATTTGTCCAAAATTGGTATCTGTACCTGAGCTATCTCCTTCCCCACCAGAATTCGAGTCAGTTATATGCCCGTTCTCGATTTCCATGGGAAAATTTTGGTCGTCTTGATCATTGTCTTGATTTTCCGGCTCTGCCATGCTGTAAATTCCAAGAATTTCGTAAACGTTTCCAAAAATTTCTTGTTTATTTTTATTTCATATCAAAATAAAAACACTGCTGACCTCTGACAGAAACAGATGTTTTCTTCTTTTTTTCTCGCCATCTTCACATCGACAGAATTCCGTATTTCGGAACATATTTAATGAATACACTAGAATCCTGTCTCATTTTATCGGAATACAAAAGATAAAGATATTGGTACACTCAGAGGAAACTATTTTAACAAAAAGAGTTGCTACTAATATTATTTTATAAAATATTTTTATCTAAAGTTGATTAGGGTTTGTATTGTATCTGTATATGTATTATGGAGGGTACCCTTCATAATATGTATATAACAAAATTAACTTTTAAAGTATTTTTAAATTAACGGCTGCCTCTAGTAGTATATGCTCGAAGGTTCTGTAGCAACCAATAGAAGTTAGTTTTGATAATTTTTTAAATAGCTGCTTGTATTTCCTGCAGGTCCTTCAACCAATACCTTCTAGACGCAGCCTTACGACAAGCGTTCAAGATGGAAAGAATAGCAGTAAAATCTTACTCCCGCTCCCTGCGTCTCATTGCTTGGCGGGAAGAGGTATGTACCTTGATCTGCGTGTTGATTGTAGTGGAGGTATATACCTCCCCACAGAACAGTCATGCACGTGGAGCAAAAGAGAAAGGTAATACTGCTATTCTTCTTTCTCTCTTATAAGCTTGTTCGCATGGCCTAGCGGCAAGGCTGCATCTGATAAGTAAAAGTTCAAGGTGCAGGGCAAATGGCCAAAGCTGTTACCATAACATTATATGTCATTTATTAGGCTTAATGGAATAATATTCACTGTAATAAAAATGGTGTTTTACTGGCTAAGGTGTTTTATTTTTAGGATCAGGCTCATTTCTACAAATAACACTTATTCTTCTATCCTTAAATATTTTTTCTCCCTTAAAAACACTATTTTCATTGCTTAAAATTTCATGGGTATAGTCGAATCTGCTGTCCCTTTCATAATGTACAGCGATCTCCTCTTCAGTAAAATATCTGCATAAACTGTTTTATCTTTGTCGTGGACTAAGCGCATAATACTGTCAGTTAGAAGGCTGAGACCGGCAATGGTATCACCACAGAACTAAAAAATAAAATTTTAAATGCAATTTTTATGAAATTCACTCCTGTTCTAAACTTTCAACACATCTAGAAACTTAAAAATACATTTTATTGAATTGGCCCGATGATGGAATTATCCCTTGAATGTGCTGGCAATGTGCGCCTAATGGAAGTCCGAGTCAT
The DNA here is from genome assembly GCA_019359885.1 of Listronotus oregonensis. Classification (NCBI taxonomy): domain Eukaryota; kingdom Metazoa; phylum Arthropoda; class Insecta; order Coleoptera; family Curculionidae; genus Listronotus; species Listronotus oregonensis. The sequence continues at coordinate 52,228 of JAHBCN010004449.1, forward strand.
TTGAAAAATAAGCAACTACAAAAAGAAGAAGAAATGTGGTTAGTTTCTTTTAAGTGACATGTTTTCCTACAGCAACAACTAAAATTATAAAAATGGCAATTTCTAGCGTAAAAAGAAAACGAGTATCAAAAAAATCCAAACTAGCATGGAGAAAACATACAAAAGTTCAGGATATTGAAGAATTCTTAGTTGAACAACGCGAAGAAGAACGTTTAGGACCTTCTTTAGAAACCGTCTCAAATGAACAGCTTTTTGTACTTGATACCAAACCTCAAGAAAAGCCAATTTATTCACGGCAGCAACGCAAATTAAGAGCTACTAGGCCTTTGAAAGGTTTCTCAGCTCTACTACCCAGCACCAATGTTCCAGACCCCAACAAAAAGCGAAACAGGGTAAGAACTCCCGAGGAACGTAAAAGTGAGCTAGTCAAGAAAAAAGAACTTGAGAACAGACAGAAAGGGATCCTTAAAGTGAAAGAAATCAATGCCATAGCTGAAAGGAGATTGGATGAAATTAGAAGAGAGAAAAAAGAAAAACGAGGAGATTATAGTAAGGACATATGGAGTGATGACAAAGTCTTTGCTATTGAAAAGGATCCCTGGGCTGACACTATTACCAAAGTGCACAATTTAAGGAACACAGGTATATATTTACCTCATTTATTGAGGAACATCGAATTAAAATGCTATTTAAATATTTGTAGGGGTTTCAGTCAAAAATATTGTAAAAGATGTCCAACAGAAAAAGAGTCCATTGCCTGCTGTGGAACTCCCACACCCTGGAATGTCATATAACCCCTCTTTTAAAGACCATCAAGATCTCCTAAGAATTGTAGCTGAAAAAGAAATAAAAATCATAAAAGAGGAAGAGCATCTAACCAGGTAAGCAGGGTGAAGATTTAAACAAATCTTTTTTTTTACATATTTTTTTATTTTACTAGGGTCACAAGAAATATGTTTAGAAAAGTATCACCAGAAAAAAAAGCAGACAGAATGGATGGTAGAGATGTCTGAGGGGATGCCATCACAGAACGATGGAGAAGTAAAAACTGAGATAAAAGAAGAAGAAGACAATGACCTAGATCGTATAAGTGTCAATCCACCAGTTAAAAATAAGAAGAAAACTCTACAGCAGCGCCGAAAACAAAAAGAACAACTAGAACTTAAAAACAAACAAAAAGTACTCAAATTGGAAAAGAAAAAAATTGGTGACATTCACAAACTAAAGGTTTTAAAGCAGGACTTGGAGAAGATGGAAAAGAAACAAGAGAAGCTGAGAAAGTTAAGAAAAATCAGAGCTGAAAAAAAGAAGTTGGAACCCAAAGTGTTAAGCTCGCACCAAGTTTGAAGATCCTGGTGAGCAATTTCAAATGGGTGAAGATATATCTGGAAATTTAAGAGCTTTGAAAAAAGAGGGAAACCTGTTAAGTGATAGGTAAGAATAAGAATCCTTTAGTTCTTAATAAAGAGGTACTTGGAACTCTACTTTTTTTCCAAGGTTTAAATGGTATTAACCTTTTTTCCTTGCTTTCAGATTTAAAAGTCTCCAAAAACGCAACATTTTAGAGCCTTCCAAAAGGGCTCATAAGAAAAAACCCAAAGTTAAAAAATACACTAGGCCAGGGCATAAAGAAGATTGGGAAAAAACAGTGGCAAGAACTAGCAGCCTTGAGAAAAGCAAATAGGAAGATAGAATGTATAATAAAATTGTTTTTTTGTATAAGTAATAATAAATATAAACTAAAGCCATACCAAAAATTGTTCTGCTTGTTTTGCCCACATTTCTTGATCTAGTTAAAATATAGAACACATTCTGTATTTTTATTGCAAAAATTTTGGTTTCAGAAATAATCTAAAATGCAAAATAATTATTGTTTGAATTTTGACAAAATTACAGCAATAACTTTAGGACAATTCTCATCTGTGTAAATCACCTCTTTAAAACAAAAAAGTATTTATTTATTAAAATTTTACCTTACCCTAATTGCATCTATGTGAGGTTTAATCCATCCCTTTTGCTCCAAATCCAAGATATGAACAAATTTAAGTGGAGCTACTTCAGGTGGAAAGGCTAGTTTTCTAACCCTATCCAAAATCTTCGTATTGTCTTCATTCCATTTTAGTCTTTCTGTTTCTCTGTAGCCATGAATGGCCTTGAAAAATTGTTTATTTTAAAGTATATCAGGATATTTTATATGTTGTCTGGATTTTCCAAACTAAAGTAAAAAAATATGGTAGATATAAAGGACCTTACTTACATCATCCCAATGATCAAATTCATAGTGTAACCGTTTCATATAAGGATCTAGCTCATTCATAAGACTATTTTCCTCATTTTCACTTAAAAAATCATAATAAACAACCATACTTTTCACTAGACTTTCAGCCTCATTGGGTTTATTAGCTAGGTTATCACACAAGGAAAAGTAGCTAGGGACTTCGATCAAAGCTAAAAAGTAATTTAGTTTGTCTATTTTTAACTTATATGCTTTATGAGATGTGGAAAGGACTTTTTAGACATTATTTTAAGGTGTTTTACCATTTTTTACTGGCTCTGAGATCGAACTAAAACTTCGAATTGCAGAACTTCCTGCCCTTCGTAGAATTTGTTTAAGTCCATGTAGGACGCTCATGTCGGGCTTATTTTTTGTAGGATATGTTAGGTAAGTTACACTGTTATCTAAACATTTATCTTGTTTAAAAATCACTTAAAAGTATTCTTTATTATCTCAATTTTATTTGACAAATTTGAAAAGTAAACATATAAGTACAGTGTAAACGAGGCTTTAGCTTGCCAATTTATCAAAAGTTTTTTTTTTTTTTTTTTTTTTTTTTTAGCTAGGTATCACACAAGGAAAAGTAGCTAGGACTTGATCAAAGCTAAAAGTAATTTAGTTTGTCTATTTTAACTTATATGCTTTTGAGATGTGGAAAGGACTTTTTAGACATTATTTTAAGGTGTTTACCATTTTTACTGGCTCTGAATGACTAAAACTTCGAATTGCAGAACTTCCTCCCTTTCGTAGAATTTGTTTAAGTCCATGGACGCTCATGTCGGGCTTATTTTTGTAGGATATGTTAGGTAAGTTACATGTTATCTAAACATTTATCTTGTTTAAAAATCATTAGTATTCTTTATTATCTCAATTTTATTTGACAAATTTGAAAAGTAAACATATAAGTACAGTGTAAACGAGGCTTTAGCTTGCCAATTTATCAAAAGTGCTCAAAACTCTTTTCTAATCTGAAGAAGTAAACTTCAAAATCAGCTGGTACAAAACAACTGTTCATTGATTGTTTTTTTGTATACTCATGCTCCTCTGTCTTATTACATAATAATAATAATAAAAAAACGTTTAGAGTTCGATAAATAAAAATGAGTGAATTAGAGCTTCTGAATTTGGACTCCGCCCAAAGTAAAAGCAAATTCCAGCTTTCGACCACCGGCAAAATATTAGTCGGCGTAACAGGTAATTTATTTGTTTAATATAGAATCTCTGAATAAACCAACTAATAATTGTCTTCCAGGAGGTATAGCTGTAGGCCTCACTGTTATATGTGCTCCATTTATAAGTCCAGCGCTAAGAAAATTTTGCCTGCCCTATATACCCGCTACAAATGAACAGCTCGGCAATATTTTGACAGCACTGAAAGGGAAAAAGGGGACCCTTTTAGATTTGGGATCTGGAGATGGTCGTATTGTTTTAGGTAAAAACATATTTTTTATTTAAAAAGTTTGACTTACATAAACTTAAGTTTTTTGTTTGCAGAAACAGCAAAGAACAAATTTTTGTCAGATGGTGTCGAACTGAATCCTTGGTTAGTGTTGTACTCAAAAGTTAATGCATTGAGAAATGGTCTAAGTAGTAGTACCCAGTTCTTCAGAAAAGACCTTTGGAAGTATAATGTTTCCAAGTATGATAATATTGTTATTTTTGGTGTTGAACAAATGGTAAGTTTAATATAATGATTGTCCTAGCTTTTTTTTTAAATTGAGGATTAAAAATATTGTTGTATGATACTCCCTTCTTTTAGTATAAAATATAGTTAAGCAACCCACAAATTTTAATACACCTGTTGCTGTCATTTCTTTTTTTAGATGACAGATTTAGAGAAAAAATTTCTTAGCGAGTGCAAGCCAGACTGTAACATCATAGCGTGTAGGTTTCCGTTGCCAAATATGACACCTGTCAAAACTGTTGGGCAGGGTATTGACACAGTGTGGGTGTACAATATAAGAAAGTCATGACAATCAAAGAAAAACCTTTTTTCGCCATATGAGACTTTTATTTATTATAGTCCTGTGCTGTACTGGATGTTACTGATTTGGACAATGAAGTAATTTCAGTATTTAAAAAAAAAATATTTATATAGGTATCTATATTATTAGTGACTTGTGACCATGTTACTCATATACTTGGCAAGTTATAATGGCTGAATTATACCATTTTAGGAAGGTTAGTATTAATCAGTTTAATATTATTCTGTGATGTATCTTTGATTAAGTGAAACAGAAAAAAAAGACAAATATTGTACATATTATTTGAGTGTTTTAATAAATTTTGGTTTAGCTATACTTGTTGATGTAGAACTAATTTAAAAAAATGACCAAGACTAGTCCTACCAGTGGAAAATTTTAAAAAATACCTGCTCCACTGCATTGGCCACTTCTTTTTTAACCTCACAAACTTGTCCTATCTTAGCAAATTAGGTTTGTTTTTAGAAATCAAACATAAAGTGATCAAACAAAACAACAATACTCTTTATTTGAAAATATAAAAAACAACTTAATCTACTTCAAGTTTTTTGAAAGTTCCGTCAAACCCAAACAGGCTGTCGGCGTTTTTTCTAGGTCCTATTCGCTTGCTTTCATCGACAACATTGGTTTCTTGCCAATCATAGAACCATTGGTACTCATAAATGTCACTCTTGCTTTTCTCTACAACAATAAATAAATAGTTTATAGATGACGCTGTGCATTTATGTAAGTCAGATTTTTTATACACTGTGTATACATATAATTTTAAGTACCTACCAAAAAGAATGTCTATAGACTCTACTTTTCCACCATAATCACGCGGCATTACTTCTTTGGGTACGTATTTGTATAGATTGTCGTTGTTTGTATGGATAATAAGCTAAAAAAATATATGGTTTTATTTTTTTATTTTCGTACAGTGTATAAAGGCTTAAAGCCCAAGAACTAACGCTAAAGGGCCCCACAAGACTATCGTTCTTTTAAACCTTCCTAATCGCCGATTAAGACTGCTCATTCAAACGATTAAAACTTTTATTTCCCTACGCTTAATTGAATTTTAAACCGTCTTAATTGCCGAAAGCTGCAGTCGTTCACCAAAAAACATAAATGAAGCGTGTTTTATTGTTTATTTGTTACAAGAATGACAATTAAAAACGTTCTGCACTAACACTTCATTTTTAAATGAAGACGGACGAATCGACGATTAAGATTTCAAGCGCGACCAGAAATTTTCACCACGGTGTTATGTTCGGTTTTCGCCTACAAACTGGCAATGTTAATCGACGCTTTTGATCACCACGATTAAAACTGCTTAAAAAGAACGAGGTCTGGGGGCCCTAAGGCTTCCTTAAAATTTTTGGTGCAAGGGCTATTAGTATGGACTTATTTGGCTCTAAAGGGCCCCACAGACTATCGTTCTTTTTTAATCGCCGATCAAGTCTGCTCAGTCACATGAACGTCGAAACGGAAATCCTTTTTTTTTAAAGACATGGACTGAAGGGTTGCCCAATATTTAGCAACAAATAGGAAGTAAGTTTTGATATCCAAAATTTGAATCTGAGAAAATGTGTAATATTTTTTAAGATAGGTATTGTCGGGCTCTAAAAAATTACCACAAATTAAAAAGTGTATATAGAACACCACAGAAACGAATCTAAGCTTTAGAGTAGTTTATAAAATTATTTTCTTTTAATTGACAAAATTCTTTATTTTTTTGTTTATAGGTTTTGTACGTTTACTTTGGTTAAATAATATAGAATATAAAAAAGACTATTTCACTAGAGTGTTTTACACTGGCAAAATGTTGTAGCGACGACCTCTTTTCTACTAGCAAAACTCTTACCTGCACTTACCTGGACAAAACCCAAGGGTGGTAAACTTAACAAGGAGTGCTCGATTTTTACGATTTGTCCGCAGATATAGGTTATGTTTGGACGTCACCAGTTTGCCTATTTTGCCCAGAAGGTATATTTGAGTCGTATAGATGCAAAATCCGCCAAGTCACAAAAATACAAAAAATAAGTTATTACTAATTGAAGACAATTTAAAGCATGTTTCACCTATTTAAATGGTTATCCACTTCAGTCAAAACACTCAAAATACGTTTTTATTCCGCTTCAAATTTACGGTTTAATTCAAAGCTGCACCAGTCATTTAAATACATATTCCGCCAAGTCAATTTCAACCAATTAATAGGTGCATCCGAAAGTATCAGAGACGTTTCGGTGATAGTATAGTACTTTTAGTTTCAGTAACGTTTAGATTTTGTTTTGTGGTGCAACTATTTGCTTTTTTGATTTTTTAAAATGCATAATAGGTTTACTCGAAATTAAATTATGCCAAACTCATCATTTCCAATTTAATTGTGCCAAAAGATTTATTTTAGAAAAGACAGATAACAATGTAACCGTTTGCGGCAAAGCTAATTACAGAAACGATTTTAAAGTTGCAAAAAGGCATTATTAAACGTTGTAAAACAGTACTTATGCTAAATCCTGATACTATGCCAGTCGGTAGATTTTTAGATCCCCAAAAAGCTACATTTGTAGCGCATTTGTTAGGGAAACATTATGGAGATAAGTGGAAAGAGTTGCCCAGTTTAAAATTCTACAAAGAAACAAAGAATTGTTTGACCAAGAACCAGTAGCTATGCAAATGCCGCTACAAAATGATAGTGATACTGCTTGCTGACAATCTTGGAGTGGACCTTGATTTAAGAATTTAGATTTATAATTAAGGTTACAAAATTGTTTTTCCTCTTAAAATGACGTTTTTTATTTTTGTTTTAATTAATTTTTTAATAATAAGACTAATATTTTTTGTTACATGCGTAATAAAAGTGTCATATTAAAAATGTGTCCCAAATTTCTTGAAGTTCAAATGCAAAATCCGCCAAGTCAACCTTTAAATATTGAATAATAATTTACCCGACCGGTTTAGATTTTTGAATCATATCTATTTTTGTTAAGAAACTACCCTAGTGTATTATAAAATTAAAGGGTACCTAATAATTTGAATACTTTTCTCACTAAATCTTTTTCTCGATTATCTCAAAAACTGTTAAAAGTGACTTGGCGGGTTTTGCATCTATACGACTCATTTATTTTATTAGTTTTGTTGAATATTTAACTTTTAAAAACTATTTTGGATATGTACTTACTTTTAGAACTGTAATGTATAATATTTTTTCTACTCCTATATTAGTAAGAACCTAATTACACACCGTCTACTTTATCAGTAAGTCTCTAATTACAAACACTATACTGTAAGCCAAACTGTGCGTAAGGGCAGTTACGTAATATATATATATATATATATATATATATATATATATATATATATATATATATATATATATATATATATATATATATATATATATATATATATATATATATATATATATATATATATATATATATATATATATATATTACGTAACAGTTCCTAATCGCATTAGCCGCGAGCCCCCAAAATCTTGAAAACTTTCAATAGATTTTACGTAAAGCTGGCTATGGAAACAAAATAGCATCGCCTTGACAACGCAAATGTTGTATTATTATTTGTATTGTTACTTAAAGTTTACATAATCTTCTGCTTTTATTTATAAAACTAAACATAAAGTCGTAGAAAAAGTATAGTACACAACTCAGTGGTAAGCCCATTCATTACACACTCTTTCGAATTACAGCGGTACTCCCTCACGCTCGTACCGTAATTTTCGAAATCGTGTGTAATGGGCTTTGCTACCACTCTCGGTATGTAATATATTATTAAAAAATTAAGACTTTATACTACTTTGTAAACAAAACAAACAGGCAAACGGATTACGTCACAAATACCGATTTGACATTTAAATTGGTGTATGTGGGCTTAAATGGGATCGAGCACTCCTTGTTAAGTTTATTACCCTTGGACAAAACCATCATAATAGTTTCTCGGCGACATTTTTTTTTTAGGTTAAAGAATAAAACTGTTGTCAGTCTGACAAGGCTGACAATAAACACTATGTTTCTAGCTAAAATTTGGCTCGTTTTCTCGTGAAATAGTCTTGTCAAATGTCATTCCAAAGAAAAATTTCTAGGCAAAATATTTCTCTTGTTTTATTTAACTTTGTTGCTTTTATGGCAATTTCGTTCATGACATTTTTTACAAAACTGTTTTGACTAATTTAAAAATGACAAAGACTAGTTCTACCAGTGGAAAATTTTAAAAAATACCTGTCCCACTGCATTCGCCACCAGCTTGTCCTATCTTAGCAAATTAGGTTTGTTTTCAGAAATCAAACATAAAATAATCAAACAAAACAACAATACTCTTAATTTTCGAATATCAACACGTTTTGTTGTAAATGTCATTCACAAAATTTTCAAGCAACGAACTTTCATACAATCGAAAGATTTTGCCGACAATTTTTTTTCTCTTATGATATTATACATATACAATAAAGTTCTATTTGCTAGAGTTCTTTGAAAACTTACCTTTTGAAACATTTCCTTGTTAATGAAAGGCCTCACTAAAGCCATTAACTTATCCATGAAGGGAACGACGTTTATGAAATGAACCGCCATCAATCGAACAAGCATAGCTGTCTAAAAAATACAGGCAATAATTTATATTTAGTTTTCTCAATAAGGTTCTAAATAAATCCAGGCTCAAAATAGTTTTTTACCTGTAAATACACCAAGAACTTCTTAAATTCTCCCAGGTTCAGCTTGGTAACATGACCGAAGACGCCACCTTTCATATCCATGATCATAATCATACCATTACCTGGACCTTCGGTATGGATAGACCTCATGGCTTGCATGTCTAGAAGTTTGCAACCTACATGGGGGTTATACACGTCCGGATTTGTGTCTATGAGTCTGGCTAGAAGTATTCCATAGCCTTCTTTGGTTCTCTCGGGAAGTATTGATAATAATCTGAAAGAAATTGGTAATTAGAAGCACATATCGTAGCTCCAGAATAATAGTTAGACAACTAAAAAAGGGCAGATTTGAAATATTGGGCGTTTTAATATTAAAATTAGCGTATTTGGGAAACCTTTAAAATTATCGAAATAAAATTTATTGCAATTTGTATTTACGGATATACCTAAAGTCCAAAATTTCTGTCAGTGACTCATTTAATACCGGCCACCCAACCGACGAAGCGGCTGAATAAAAATCTAACACTAGTAAATGATTTTTAAGCCTATGATATACTTTTCCGCTCAAATAACCCAGTGAACCGGCCAAAAGTTTCATCGCCACGTTGTCATAATTCGCAGAATAAATCACCAGTCAGCGTTGCGCCAAATACCACGCCAATATGTATTGAAATCATTGCTATCAGGAAGACAATAAAAGTGGCAACACACATTCCTTAGTTTACAACGAAGAGACTTGAAAATAAGCGTATCGACAGGGTTTTTCTTGTTTGATGATTTTATTTAGTTTTATTAATTATGGACAGATTTTGTAATTTTAAAATTTTAATTGCTATACGGGGTTATTTTCTAAATATTATAAATTTCTAATAATTGTAGTATATAAATTTGTTTTGTGCCAATTTTATAATAGTTTATCTTATTTAGGGTATATAGTTGTATATAAAAAAAATTTGGTGTTGTTAAGTGCTTTTAATTCTGTAAACTATGAATTTTAACCAAAACTAGTTATCCGCCTAAAAAAAAAAAAACTCAGTTAAGTTAAAAAAAGAACGAATAAGGGTTTAAAAAAAATTTTTTACCATGGGATTCGGGAACAAAAAACCCAAAACTAAACTTTGGATGCTGCAGAGATATTTGCAATTTTTAAAAAAATTAAATTTCCCCAATAGGGTTTCAAAAATTTTTAAAAAAAAAAAAAATCAATTTTAAATAATTTATGCGGATACTGGAAAATGCGTTTTTTCGCTATTTTTTTACACTTTTACTTCTCGTTTTTAAACATGAATCAGAAGCTTTTTTTGGCTGCCTCTTATAGTATTTAAAAAAAAAAATTTAATTGAATTTTTTAAAATTCCCATTTTACGACATATTCCTTTAAATTCTGTCTTTTTAAAAACATATTTAAAAAACCCATTACTATGTTAATTTTAAAAAAAAAAAACTTAAAAAGAAAGGGAAAAAAAATTAATTTTCAAAAAAAAGAGGTAAAACGTTTACGTCCGAATTCAACTCGAAATTCTAAAAATGTTGACCTGTTACCAGGTTGTAATATTTTTTTTTTTATGTTTTTTTTATAAGGTATGCGAACCTTTTTTCGACCCGTGTTTGATAAAAAAAAATATTCTCGATAGGGAAACCCCCTAAATATGGAACACGGGGCCGAAATAGGTTTTTGGGGTTCCCCCAAGCGATGATCTCAGAGCTGTGTTCCTTCCCATGGGGGAAAATTTTTGATGGGAAACAATGCTGTGAATATCGTATTTAATATTGAGATTGCAAGATGGGGGGGAATTGGCAAGTGGGGGAAATTTTGGGGGGTTTATCGTTCTGTTTTTTCATCTTTTTTAATTTATGTTAAACAAAATTTTTTTAAAAATTTTTTTTTTTAGCAAAAAAATTTCGAAGGTAAAATTAAAGTAAAAAATTTTTTTTTTTTTGGGAAAAAAATGAAAAATCGCCAAAAAACTCAAATTTGTGTTTTTATGACCTGGTGGAGGTGGAAAAAATTTAAACAAAAAAAAAATTTCTTTTTTTATTAACCCCAATAATCCAAATAATATAGGCTTGTTATTTTAAAAATTTAAATTAAAAAGGAAAAAAAAAGGTTTTAGCTTATTTACAGAAATTTTAGCATTTATTAAGGTGGCGGGAAACCCCGGGGGTTCTAGTTCATTTGTTTATATTGAAATAGGTAATATTTTTAAAGGGTTTATTGTTTTCTAATCGTTAACAGTATTTAAAAAAAGCCTTTTTTTCTGAAAAAAAGAGATATGATAAGGATTTATTATATTTAAACGAAAAAATTCCCCAAAAAAAGACCGGGGCCCCTTTTTTTTTCTAATATTGATAACAATTTAGCTTAATAGGAAGTTTTGTTAAACCAAAAGGGGTTTAAAAATGGAAGACGAATGATCCAAAAAAAAAAACAAGTTATCTTTAAAAAATGTAATTTTAAAAAAATTACAAAAAAGAAAGTAAAATAAATCATTTTAAATTATTTTTTTTTCAAATAATAATCCCCGAGCTTCAATTTGAGTTTTTTGGGCGAAGTGGTATCACCGCGAATGAGAGTTTGGAGAACTTTTTTAAAAAATCATGGATACAACCTTTAAAAATTTTATTAGTCAAACATTAAGACCTGGGTGCTGAAAGACGATTAGATTTTTTTTAAATGGTTTTAAAAAAGATCTAATAATAATTATAAAATTTTCCCCCAAAAAAAGAGAAAAAGTATATTGATTTAAAAACATCAACCC